>CM053028.1:18363123-18454134 GCA_028564925.1 Lithobates sylvaticus
CTCTGTGTGAATGTCTCAGTACGTGCAAAGCAATCACAAATAATCCCCATACTGTGTTATTATTATTATTATTATTATTATATATTTTATATATATTTTTTTTTTTAACAGGCAGAGATTTTATTGAGTTTACACTAAAATTTAAATATATAGCATAGTGTGTAATATATTTATTTCCTATGATTGTCATCTCTATCTAGTGGCCGTAATGTGGTATTTTCCTGAAATGCCTAAAACAAATTAAAAAAAAATAAATATATATATATATATATATATATGTATATGTGTATGTGTATATATATATATATATATATATATATATATATATATATATATATATATATATATATATATATAAATATAAATAATATATTTGTAAACAGGTAAAAATTTTATTGAGTCTCCAAAAATATTTAAATATACATCATCATGTCTAATATATTTATTTCCTGTGATTGTCAGCTCCATCTAGTGGCCATAATGTTGTATTTTCCTGAAATACCCAAAATATTATGTGTGTGTGTGTGTGTGTATATATATATATATATATATATATATATATATATATATATATATATATATATATATATATTTAGTAATTTAATTGTAATATAATTAGCATTTTTTTTACAGAGTATAAAAGAGAAGAGAGGCACCTTCTAAGTGTAGCAATAAGTCGCTAAATGTTGTACATTCATTAAATGTAACCATATTGCTACACTTAGAGACTCCTCTCTTCTCTTTTATACACTGTTTTACAGGTTTTACTGTGTGTGTATGTATATATGTGTGTGTCATATAATGGCCTCGGCTTCCCGGCGGGCCGCCGGGCACCTGCGATATCTCGTGACAGAGCGAGAACAGGGATTAGTGTGTGTAAACACACAAATCCACGTCCTGTCAGGGGAGAGGAGGCAGATTGTGTGTTCCTAGTTCTCTTTAATCGTTCCTAGTATATAGGAACACTGATCGGTCTCCTCCCCTAGTCAGTCCCACAGTTAGAATCACTCCCTAGGTAACACATTTTACCCCATGATCGCCCCCTAGTGTTAACCCCTTCCCTGCCAGTCACATTTATACAGTAATCAATGCATATTTATAGCACTGATCGCTGTATAAATGTCAATGTGTCCGCTGCAATGTCACAGTCACGATAAAAATCGCAGATCACCGCTAGGGATGGGCCCGGTGTTCGATTCGAACCCATGTTCGAATCGAACATCGGGCATTCGCCCGCTTGGCGAGCCCAGAACTATTTGGGCCGCTCGCATCAAATTCGTGTGATGCGAGCGGCCCGCAATGCACTGCGCCAGTCGCAGTGCATTGCTGGCTGATGATTGGCCAGGCATGCACTGTGACCCGCATGCTTGGCCAATCATAGAGCCACGGCGAGGAGAGCAATAATTGGCCACAGGCAGGATGTAGCAATAAGTCGCTAAATGTGTGCGTGCTGTTAGTACAACAATGCAGTATTACATATGGGGGGTGTCTATAGTATGCCTGTGAAGGGGCGCATGTTTCCTGTGCTTAGAACTGTCCCTGCACAAGGTGTCATTTTTGCAGGAAAAAAAGCTATTTAAAATCACTCGCGATGAATTGACGGCTCCCGTAACACAGAGAACAGTCATTCATTGAAAGTCATTGATAAAAAATAAGTCATTAAAAAAAAACAAAAAAAAAAGCGTGGGGGTCCCCCCAAATTCAATTACCAGGCCCTTCAGGTCTGCTATGGATTTTAAGGGGAACCCGGCCAAAAAAAAAAAAATTGGCGTGGGGTCCCCCTTTATAAAAAGGTCTTTTATAAAGGAGGGCAGGGCCACCTGGTAACCCCGCCCCCTCTGACGCACGGGGACGTCATGGGGAACTCCCTATGGCTTTCCCCATGAAGTCAGTTGAGGGCATGTGGCCTGCTACGGTTCAGGAGGGGGGGGGGCGCTCTCGTCCCCTCCTCTTTTCCTGCGGCTTGCCAGGTTGCGTGCTCAGATAAGGGTCTGGTATGGATTTTTGAGGGGGACCCCACGCCATTTTTTTTTTTTTGGCAGGGGTTCCCCCTAATATCCATAGCAGACCTGAAGGGCCTGGTAATTGAATTTGGGGGGACCCCACGCTTTTTTTTTATCAATGACTTTCAATGAATGACTGTTCTCTGTGTTACGGGAGCCGACAATTCATTAGCCTCGAGTGATTTTAAATAGCTTTTTTTCCTGCAAAAATTGCACTTTGTGCAGGGACAGTTCTAAGCACATGAAACATGCGCCCCTTCACAGGCATACTATAGACATCCCCCAGATGTGATACTGCAATGTTGTACTAACAGCATGCACACACTAATCCCCAGAATTACAGCAGATAATGCAGCAGTCAGCAGCACATAATAACACTGACACTGGAACACAATATACGAGGCGCGGCGGCCTTTTATAATGTGGGGCGTGTACTAAACCCCCTGAGCTATAATTGGCCACAGGCATCCTGCAGGGACAGTTATAAGCACGGGAAACATGCGCCCCTTCACAGGCATACTATACACACACCCCATGTACGAAATTTAAAGGAATATTACACTTTTATTGTTTCACTTTAAGCATTATTAAAATCACTGCTCCTGAAAAAACGTCCGTTTTTAAAAAAAATGTTTGCCTAGATACATGTCCCCTGGGGCAGGACCCAGGTCCCCAAACACTTTTTATGACAATAACTTGTATATTAGCCTTTAAAATTAGCACTTTTGATTTTGAACGTTCGCGTCCATTGTAACTAATAGGGTTCTTAAATTTACACGGACTTTAGGTCCGTTCGCGGGTTCTGGTGCGAACCGAACCCGGGGTGTTCGGCTCATCCCTAATCACCGATATTACTAGTAAAAAAAAAAAGTAATAATAATAAAAAGGCTATAAATCAATAACCCATTTTGTAGGCGCTATAACTTTTGCGCAAACCAATCAATATACGCTTATTTCGATTTTTATTTTATTTTTATTTTTTTCACCAAAAAATATATGTAGAAGAATACATATTGGCCTAAACTGAGGAAAGATTTATTTATTTATTTTATAAATTGGGATATTTATTATAGTAAAAAATATTGTATTTTTTTTTTTAAATTGGTATATTTATTATAGTATAGTATAGTTTTTTTCAAAATTGTCGCTATTTTTTTGTTAATAGCACAAAAAATAAAAAACGCAGAGGTGATCAAATACCACCAAAAGAAAGCTCTATTTGTGGGGGAAAATAAGGACGTCAGTTTTTTTTTGGGGGGGTGCAACGTCGCACGACCGCGCAATTGTCAGTTAAAGCGACGCAGTCCCGAATCACAAAAAAAATGCTCTTGTCATTAAGCAGCCAAATCTTCCGGGGATGAAGACCCCCGCACTAGTGCACCATGACTGTGTGCATTGCAGTGGGACACTTGCTGAATGGCCCATGATCAGCAGGCGGTAGCGCCCCCTAGAGGGTATAATTCCTGTTGCAGCTACAGTGCTTTACTTTGCTTACACCCTCGGCTGCTGCCACTAGCGTTTGGGGGGAGGTACAACTGTGGCTCAACAGCTAGTATGAAGGAGTATAGATAGCAGACAGTGGTAGAAAGTTACAGACGTGTTTGGGATGTGAACTCGAAAATGCGATGTAGCAGAAGAAATAAAAATGTGCCAAGGCCAATTCTCTATAAATTGCTTTATGTTCTGCAATATGCTTTTCCACATTTGGTTACCGCGTCCTAACAAACGCCGTCTATTTGCGATGAAAACATTTTATTAACATCTGCTTCTTCTTGCGGGGATGCTGTGTACTCCAACTCCGAGCCGAACATTGCAATTCCCGGGATGTTTTTACAACAAGAATTCAAATGGAAATCTGCTTCAAAAACTAGCGGAGCGTGGCGGAATCCAATATCACGCAAGAAAAATGAGCTATGAGGACGGCATACCAATGGACCCCGCCGCCCGTCTCTGACCAGGAGGCCCCGCCTCCACACTTCCATGCTTCCTTCCATCCAACTGTCTGTTCTAAGGGGCTCCTCTGTTATCTTCTCGTCCGTTCATTTCCATCCTCTGAGTTCCTCTTCATTCAACTATTTCCTTCCATTGAAATGAATGCAACCTAATCCGATACATTGTAGATGGTGATGTATTGTGGTTCTAGTTTAGGGATATGCAATTAGCGGACCTCCAGCTCTTGCAGAACTACAAGTCCCATGAGGCATAGCAAGACTCTGACAGCCACAAGCATGACACCTAGGGGCAGAGGCATGATGGGACTTGTAGTCTTGCAACAGCTGGAGGTCCGCTAATTGAATATCCCTGTTCTAGTTTAACCACTTCAGCTCTGGAAGATTTAACAACCCAAAAATTGTCAGTTAAAGTAACGCAGTGCTGTAGCGCTAACATTTTTTGCCCATGAAGGGGGGGGGGGCCCTTCATGGGCAAAAAATGTCAGCGCTACAGCACTGCGTTACTTTAACTGACAATTTTTGGTAAATAAAAAAAATTTACCAAAAATCTGTAGCAGAATACATATTGGCCTAAATTGATGAAGAAATTCGATTTTTTTTTTTTTAACTGACAATTGCGCGGTCGTGCGACGTTGTACCCACATAAAATTTCCCACAAATTGCTTTCTTTTGGTGGTATTTGATCACCTCTGCTTTTTTATTTATTTTATTTTTTTTGCGCTATAAACAAAAAAAAAAGAAAGACAGACTAAATTGCCTGTCTTTTTTTTTGTTTTTTATAGCGCAAAAAAAAATAAAAAATATAAACGCAGAGGTGATCAAATACCAAAGCGAAAGTGATTTGTGGGAAATTTTATGTGGGTACAACGTCGCACGACCGCGCAAATGTCAGTTAAAAAATATATATATTTTTTTTACTTTCTGCTATAAAACACATCCAATTAATTTTTTTTTTTTTTTTTTAAATCGAATTTCTTCATCAATTTAGGCCAATATGCATTCTGCTACATATTTTTGGTAATTTTTTTTTTTTAAAAAAAGCTTATATTGATTGGTTTGTGCAAAAGTTATAGCGTCTACAAAATAGGGGATAGATTTATGGCATTTTTATTATTATTATTTTTTTTACTAGTAATGGTGGCGATCTGCGATTTTTTTCTTTTTTTTTTTATCTGGACTGCGACATTATGGCGGACACATCAGACACATTGGTGGAATACTTTAACCACTTCAGCCCCAGAAGATTTTATCCCCTTCCTGAGCACTTTTTTGCGATTCGGCACTGCGTCGCTTTAACTGACAATTGCGCGGTCATGCGACGCTGTACCCAAATAAAATTGATGTCCTTTTTTTAACCCACAAATAGAGCTTTCTTTTGGTTGTATTTGATCACCTCTGCGTTTTTTTGTTTTTTTTTGCGCTATAAACAAATAAAAAATAAAATTTTGAAAAAAATAAAACAACATTTTTTACTTTCTGCTATAAAGCACATCCAATAATAAAAAAAAAAAATCTAATTTCTTCATCAATTTAGGCCAATATATATTCTGCTACATATTTTCGGTAAAAAAAAAAAAAAAATTCCAATAAGTGTATATTGATTGGTTTGCACAAAAGTTATAGCGTCTACAAACTATGAGAATTATGTATGTATGTATGTATATTTGTGTGTGTGTGTGTATGTATGTGTATATATATATATGTGTGTGTGTGTGTGTAATATATATATATATATATAATATATATATATATATATATATATATATAATTAGCAGAACAGCAATCTGCCTTGTTTACATAGGCAGACCGCCGTTCTGCCTCCGTCGGGAAGGATCGGTGGGTCCCGGCGGGACATCAGATCCGCCGGACATGCTGTTTGGCTCCTGCTGTGTCCAACCAAGTGCAGAGTCACGTACCTGTACGTCATTCTCATGCCTCCAAACTTTTTGAGATGGGAATGAGGGACACCTATCAGCAAAAGTATGCAGGCATAGGACACACCCCTTGCCACACCCCCTTAAAGGAGAATTGTACAAAAAAAAACAAGGTTGGTTAAACCCACAAGTCCTTCTTTTTTTTTTTTTTTACCACTACTATTCCTTTTATATTGGCTTTTGGAATTTACAAATGCAGCAATTTAGAAATCAGATGAAAGGTTTAGCACTGGGAAACACTTTTTGATAAATAAAAAGTGCATTTTATATACAACTATATGGATCAGACCACAATGAGGGATGAATGAGGGACAGAGGGACATTCCCTCGAAATCAGGGACAGTTGGGAGCTATGCATTCTGTGCACAGGATCCGCCGCCCCACAGTAAATGTGCATGGGGCGGTCGGCAAGGGGTTAAAGTATAATCTGCTTATACTTGGCGTTCCACAGCCCCGCCCCCTAATAAATATACAAATTAATAGATTTTTAAGAAAATATGTTTTCATTACATTCCTTATTTAAGACCCGTGATGTCATCACTGGGTCTCTCTGTGCTTTTCTATGCAATGCAGGCAGATCCTGGATGGTGGGAGGGGCCGTCAAGATGTTGTATTCAGCTTCCTGAAAACATCGCTGCACCCTGCTCCAGTACTCCCCACTTCTTTGGTGCGATTTTCTATATGTCGGGCAGCCCTGGTACAATGCATGGTAGCCTGTGTACAAAATATGCATCATTGAATCGCATAGCAAAGTTGTAAACCTCTTCTGAAAGGAGATGCATCGTTTTGAGTTGTCATTGGAACAGGATTAGTAGTGAACTCTGCCAAAGAATAATAACTGTCTAAGGGGCTCATCTACACTTTCAGTTGGGAGGGGCAGTAAAAACCGGTGGTTGGGCCCTAGTCCTGGGGCAAAGGTAAACATTGCAGCCTCATGCCCCCCCTCCCTTCCCCCTCCCCTTTCCCTTCCCCCACTTTCCCTTCCTCCCCCTTTCTCTTTCTTTCCCTTCCCTCCCCCCTTTCCCTTCCTTCCCTTCCCTCCCCCCTTTCCCTTCCTTCCCTTCCCTCCCCCCTTTCCCTTCCCTCCCCCCTTTCCCTTCCCTTCCCTCCCCCCTTTCCCTTCCTTCCCTTCCCTCCCCCTTTCCCTTCCTTCCCCCCCTCTTTCCCTTCCTTCCCTCCCCCCTCTTTCCCTTCCCCCCTTCCCTTCCTTCCCTCCCCCCTTTTCCTTCCTTCCTTCCTTCCCCCCTTACCTTTCCCTCCCCCCCTTTCCCTTCCTCCCCTCCCTTTCCCTCCTCCTTTCCCTTTCTCTCCACTTTCCCTTTCTCTCCACTTTCCCTTCCCTTCCTCCCCCCTTTCCCTTCCTCCCCCCTTTCCCTTCCTCCCCCTTTCCCTTCCCTCCCTCCCCCCTTTCCCTTCCTTCCCTCCCCCCCTTTCCCTTCCTTCCTTCCCCCCCTTTCCCTTCCTTCCTTCCCCCCCCCCCTTTCCCTTCCTTCCCTCCCCCCCTTTCTCTTCCTTCCCTCCCCCCTTTCCCTTCCTTCTCTCCCTCCCCCCTTTCCCTTCCCTTCCTTCTTTCCCTTCTTCCCCCCTTTCCCTTCCTTCCTTCCTTCCTTCCTTCCTTCCTTCCTTCCTTCCTTCCTTCCCCCCCTTCCCTTCCTTCCTTCTTTCCCCCCCTTTCCCTTCATTACTTCCCCCTTTCCCTCCCCCCCCCTTTTCCTTCCTTCCGTTCACAGATTTCCTTCATCTCATTCTTTCAGAAGCTTCACTGCAGGCATGTCCTGTATAGAAGGTGGACTCCGGTTTGCTGGCATCAAACATGATAAGCCAAATTCATTCATATCTTATCATTTTATTTCATTTCACTCCAAGAAGAAACAAAGGCTTCAGCAGACATTCGCGCGTCTTTGTTTTTTTTTTTCGTTCTGTTGATGTATTTGTGCTTCAAATCAACGACTATAAAAAAAAATATCAATAATTCAGTCAAGTCACACAAATCATCAATATGCTTGGCGCTCTTTCCGAGCCGGCAAATCATCTACCGAAACCGCCGTTCAATCCTAGTAGATGTACATTACCAAAAGTATTGGGACGCTGGCCTTTACACGCACGTGAACTTTAACTTGTTCAGATCCACGCTATAGCCAAATAAAGGCTACAGCGCCAACCTACTTTGCCAGGAGTTCATCTATTGACGTCTCTGTGATCAGTGAGTCTGAGAGACTCGGCTGATCACAGATTGAAGTAAGGGGTCGATCCCGACCCCCCCCTTACCACGTGATCAGCTGTCAGCCAATGACAGCTGATCATGTGATGCAAACAGAGCCGGTAATCGTCAATTTTTTTCTCCTCACGCTGACACCGGCAGCTCTCAGAGGGATATCGGTTCCGATCAAGGAAAGCTCCCGTCAGCTCATCTGTGCCCACCTGTGCCATCTGCAAGTGCCACCTACCAGTGCACAACAGTGCCACCTACCAGTGCACACCAGCACCATCTACCAGGACCCACAGTGCCGCCTATCAGTGCCCACCAGCGCCACCTACCAGTGTCACCCATCAGTGCCCACAGTGCCACCTATTACTGCCCACAGTGCCACCTATCAGTGTCACCAATCAGTGCTTCATCAACAGTGCTGCCCATCAGTGTCACCTACCAGTGCCCATCAGTGCCACCTATCAGTTCCCATCAGTGTCATCTATTAGTAACACCCATCAGTGCCACCCATCAGTGGCCATCAGTGCCGCCTTATCTGTGCCTATCAGTGCCGCCTCATCAGCGCATATCAATGAAGGAGAAAAATTACCTGTTTGCAAAATGTTATAACAAACTATGAAACATGATTTATTAATTTTTTTTCAAAATTTTCCATGTTTTTTTGTTTGTTTAGCAAAAAATTAAAATCCCAGCTGTGATTAAATACCACCAAAAGAAAGTTCTATTTGTGGGGGGAAAAATAATAACAATTTCATTTGGGTACAGCGTTGTATGACCGCGCAATTGTCATTCAAAGTGCGTCAGCGCTGAAAGATGAAAAATTGGTCTGGGCAGGAGGGTGGATTCTGAGTGTCCCTGGTGCCCCCCGCACCTCTGGCCAAATGCGGTACTGCACGCCACATTAGCTTGAGTTCTGCTCGTTTTGCGAGACAACACTCGCAAACCGAGTCTGGATATAAAAAAAAAAGTTGCTTGTCTTTTAAAACACTTGTTAACCACATTACTCGTTAACCAAGGTTCCACTGTATGCCTATCAGACTGCTTAGACAGAATGAAATTAATGCAATCTCTAGGTGTTTGTCTCAGCAGTCACTGAGTGACTGTGATAACTACTCTTGCTTCTAAGTTACAATAAAAAATGGAGGAGTTGAGAGGAGCTTGCTGTACTAAGTATCCCGTGTTAGTACAGCAAGCTTCCTGCTGAGCTATTGTGTTCACAGCTATAAATAAGCGCCATTATAGGGCGTGAAACGCGTTAGATATTTTTCCTGTTCCTCCCTGTACATGAGGTGACTGCATTTGGATTTTATTTCTTCATATCAATAAAGATGCCTTCTATGGTGTGCGGCCGTCCAGGATCTTTTTCTTTCCTCAAGCTTGTGCAGAGCCAGCCCCTGTGAGTTCTATTAGGGCGGGTGTCTTGTTACGGATTTGAGAGATTGGAGTGGTAATCTTTTGCTTATTATTTTCTGAGCTGGTTGATTTTTTTTTTGCCATTGATTCAAAATGTAAAATACCAAATTTGCCCACTAGATGGCACTAAGTAGCTTAAGAAATTCCCATGACACTTAACACCATCTAAAGGCCAAATGTGGTATTTTCTTTTTTTTTTTTTTTTTTTTAAATCAGTGATGAACATTCAACCAACACAGGAAATATCCTCTTAACATTAGCACAAAACAAATGTACATACACTTTCATTAGGTGAATTGCTATGCAAATGTTTTTGTAAATACACCGCTTAAAATTAAAGTAAATTAAATTCCTTTTGTAAAAATGTGGGATATCAGGTAGATTAATAACTTTATGACATACAAACAGGGCTCAAGTACTTTTTTCACAACAGGAACTCAGTTCCCGTTAGATGCCGCGTCCTGCAAGACTTTGAAGTATGCGAGCTGTGTGGCAGGTGCCGACACAGCTCGCAATATTAAGTGCAGCACACCAGGGGTGGACTGACCATTCAGGCATTGCCAGTAGGGGGCCCCAGGACAGCTTCCTCTTCGATCTACCTGTCAATCACAGCTAGCAGATGGGTAGATCAGGTCCCTGCTGCTAAGAGATTGTGTTTAGTCAGACCTCTCGTGATGCGCTCCTCCCCGCCGCCCCCCCCAGTCTCCTGCACACTTGCTCTGTGTGTCCCGCTGAATCCCCCCCTCCTCTATCTTCAGTGCCATATGATGAGAGAACCCAGAGGAGGAGCACAGCTATTCTGCTCACAGGACATGCAGGGAGAGAGGTGAGCTGAGGGAGGAACATCAGTTTGGGGTGGTAAGCTGAGCACAATACCTGGCAAAGTTTAATGCCAGGAGGGAAGTTTATGTGGAAATATGTGAAGGGTTGGAATAGCAGCGAGTGTGTGTTGGAGCCCTGCAGAGTTTGCAGCCCCCCCAAGCTAACATACATCTCCTAAGCAGGAACACATCACTATCTCCCCAAGCATTCTGTCCAGATAATTTGCAGTTCATTTATGACCTTTCCGTTTAACCCTGTGTTATCCAAACTCTGTTCAATGAAAAGTGTAAACTCACCACATAAACACTCTATATACAAAATAACATTCCCCCAATAAAGATCAGAACATGATGTTCACATTTGCATGGAAGCGCAATTGTATGAATGCCGATTATTCAGAGAATTACCGTATTTATGTTTATTAACCACCTGAGATCCGCGCTATAGCCGAATGACGGCTACAGCACGGATCTAAGATGCCAGGACGATGTCTATTGACGTCGCCCCGGCCACGAGCTGCCTGCGCGGCCCCTGAAGGGCGCGCGCGGCGCGCTCTGTGATCAGTGAGTCTGTGAGACTCGCGACCCCTTACCACGTGATCAGCTGTCAGCCAATGACAGCTGATCATGTGATAATAACAGAGCCGGTAATCGGCTTTTTTTCCTCCTCACGCTGACAGCGCAAGGAGAAAAAAAAAAAAGCCGATCACCGGCGGCAGTGAGAGGGACATCAGTCCCTCTCACTGCAATGTGCCCAGGGTCCATGGTGCCCACCTTTGCTAATAAAAGTGCAGCCTACCAGTGCCCACTAGCTCCACCTGTCAGTGCCCACAGTGCCATCTGTCAGTGCCCACAGTGCCATCTGTCAGTGCCCACAGTGCCATCTGTCAGTGCCCACAGTGCCAGTGCTGCACATCAGTGTCACCTACCAGTGCTCATCAGCGTCACCTACCAGTGCCCATCAGTGTCCCCTACCAGTGCCCATCAGTGCCATCTATCAGTGCCACCTATCAGTGCCATCCATCAGTGCCCATCGGTGCCACCCATCCGTGACACACATCCGTGCAATCCATCCGTGCAACCCATCTGTGCCCATTAGTGCCATCTTTGCTGTGCCCATCATTACCGACTTATCTGTCCCCACCAGTGCAGCCTATCAGTGCCCACCAGTGCAGCCTATCAGTGCCCACCAGTGCCGCCTCATCAGCGCATATCAATGAAGCAGAAAAATTACCTGTTTGCAAAATTTTATAACAAACTATTAAACATGATTTTTTTTTTTCTAATTTTCCATCTTTTTTTGTTTGTTTAGCAAAAAATAAAAACCCCACCTGGGATTAAATACCACCAAAAGAAAGCTCTATTTGTGGGAAAAAAATGATAAAAATGTCATTTGGTACAGTGTTGTATGACCGCGCAATTGTCATTCAAAGTGCGTCAGCGCCAAAAGCTGAAAATTGGTCTGGGCACGAGGGGGGTTTAAGTGCCCAGTAATCAGGTGGTTAAGGATTGTTTTTTATGTACTAACAGTTAAGCGTCATACACACAATGCGAAAATTGGATGAAAAATACCACTTTTGTTCGTGCATATGAGCGTGCGATTTTTTTTTTTTATTATTTGGTGGGGGAGTGGATCTTGGGTGGGAGTTCCCACACTTTTTTCCCCAGGACTTGACCCCCTGCATACAAATTTACTTTCAGCCAGACATTACAATAATTGAAAATCTGTTCTTACTAGAAATACACAGCGGGTTCCATGTATAAGGTGCACTAAGAATAGATTTCTATAGTCTCCTCGCAGGCTATTTCAGGTTAACGAAGTTCAATGGCTTCCTGTTATTTGTTTAACTACAGGGCAAGGAATGGAGCATGATGACAGTGTCAGTATGTCCTTTGTAGGGCCGACCCATTCATGGCTGGGAAGATGCATCACACTTGGCTGTAATTAAAGGTCCTTGCATTGAGTAGAAGCTCTCGCGTAGTGGAGGGCTTTGTGTACGGGGACATGTTTTCCTAGTTTCTTGTTAGTTTTTGATTTCCCAAGACTCCCTGCCTAAGCTGATAAAAGGTTTCCAGCTGTCCAGGTAAGAACATCCCTGACTAAGCTAGATAAAAGGTTTCCAAGCTGCTCACAGGTAAGAACGACTCTGCAGCTTTAAGCTTAGCTCAAGCTTAGCTCTCTCTCAATCTCTCTATAGCTCTTAAAGGCAGAGCCTCTAGGCTCTCTGCAGCTATACTCTTAGCCGTCTCTCTAGCTATAGCTATCTATCGCTCTCTTAGCTCTAGATACTTGCTTCTTTGCTCTCTCTGCTCTTAGCCTATACTCTATACTGCAGCTAGAAACTCTAGGCTCTAGCTCTCTAATACAGCCTCTGCCGAGCTCTGCTTCTCTAGCTAGCTCATACGAGCGAGACTTAGCTAGCACTAGCTAGCATAGCTAGCTAAAGCTCTAGCTTCTGCTCTCCACTTCTTCTCTAGCTCTGCTTTGAGCTTGCAGCGTCATCTTAGCTCTCTCTGTGTGAGCTGCGCTACAGCTAGCTTTAGCTCGTTCTCTCTAACAGCTCTTGGCTCCTTAGCTAATCAATAGCTATCTCTCTACTAGCTCTCTTGGCTAGCTGCTTGCTGCTGCTCTCTTCTCCTTCTAGCTCTCTTCGCTTGCTGCTATAGCTAGCTAGCTAGCTCTACTAGTCACAATAATGCTCTCTCTCTTGCTAGCTTCTTAGCTAGCTCTCAGCTAGCGTAGCTCGGCATACTCAGACACGGACAGGTATATCGCGTGTAAATGACCAAGGACAGCCAGCATGAAAGCGGATAGGAACCCATCTAAAGAGCTTAGGGGAGTGGGTTCCATACTGAGGTTTGTCAACACCACCCTCGCCACCACCGTCCCACCCCAGGCCCTCCCACCAACCACACTTTAAACCCTAACCAGGGCCCCCCCCGCCAACACACCCACCCCCAAACAAGCCCACGCCCCCACCAACCCCCTAACACCCCCTCACAACCCCTCCACACCCACCCCCACCAACCACATCCACCACAGCCTCCCCCCACCCACCCCACCCCACACGCCCCACACTCCCACCACCCCCAACCCCCCACCACCGAACCCCCCAAAACCACCCCACACACCAACCCAACATCCAACACACACTAAAAAAAAAAAAAAAAAAAGGGGCTCTACATGAATAAACCACACAGCAAACATTGTGCAAATTTTAGGGGGGTGTTTGGGGCAAACAAAACATGAGAGATTACCATGACGGAGAAAAGGGGCACAGCATATTAGAACACATTGCAATCATGGTAATTAGGGAACTGCAGCAAACAGTGAGACAAAACCTTCATTTATTGTCGTCTGAGAGTGTGGGACTTTAAATGTATACATGACTCAGGGTACAAAACATGAGAGATTACCATCTGCTCAGAGAACTGCAGCAAACAGTGAGACAAAACCTTCATTTATTGTCGTCTGAGAGTGTACAGTATACATAGCTCCCAACTAGGGTTGCCACCTGTACGGGATTGACCCGGACAGTCCGGGTTTTGACACTTATGCCCGGGTTTGCCTCCACCGGAAACCCGGACACACAGCATGCTTTCAGACCTAACTGTCACATAAATCTATTATGGGGATGTTAGCCAGTACCGGCTTCTGTGGCTGCACAGCGCCTGTCTGTGCTCTCTGCCCTCGCTCTGCTTTCTCTCTCCCCCCCAGACGCCTCAATCAGCTATGCATGCATTGGGGGAGGAAAACAGCAAACTCCGGCTCCGAGTGCACACTTCCTAGCTTGTCGCGGCTGCGGCTTCTCTCCCGGCCGCACACACAACCCTCCCTGCTCTCCCTGTATCTACAACAGGAGAAGCAGGGGGGCTACTTCAGCCTCGACTCGTGCCTGAAGCATCTCCCGAAGCCCGCGCTGGCAGCCTGACATGGGGTAAGGTACTTCTGTGGTGTAGACGAGTGCTGTGCACTAGACAGGGAGGAGGAGAAAGGTCGGGAACAGAGAGAGAGGGGCGCTCTGCACGGGGGGGGGGGGCAGAAAGCTTGGTACAGGGAAGTTATAAACTGGCCTGTAAATTAATGCACACCTACACTCTGTCTGTACATGAGCAACATGAGCAATCCTGAACCCCGCACTCTGAACGTAACGCACTCCTGAACCCCGCACTCTGAAGGTAACGCACTCCTGAACCCCGCACTCTGAACGTAACGCACTCCTGAACCCCGCACTCTGAAGGTAACGCACTCCTGAACCCCACACTCTGAAGGTAACGCACTCCTGAACCCCGCACTCTGAAGGTAACGCACTCCTGAACCCCGCACTCTGAAGGTAACGCACTCCTGAACCCCACACTCTGAAGGTAACGCACTCCTGAACCCCGCACTCTGAAGGTAACGCACTCCTGAACCCCACACTCTGAAGGTAACGCACTCCTGAACCCCGCACTCTGAAGGTAACGCACTCCTGAACCCCCACACTCTGAAGGTAACGCACTCCTGAACCCCGCACTCTGAAGGTAACGCACTCCTGAACCCCACACTCTGAAGGTAACGCACTCCTGAACCCCGCACTCTGAAGGTAACGCACTCCTGAACCCCGCACTCTGAAGGTAACGCACTCCTGAACCCCGCACTCTGAAGGTAACGCACTCCTGAACCCCGCACTCTGAAGGTAACGCACTCCTGAACCCCACACTCTGAAGGTAACGCACTCCTGAACCCCGCACTCTGAAGGTAACACACTCCTGAACCCCGCACTCTGAAGGTAACGCACTCCTGAACCCCGCACTCTGAAGGTAACGCACTCCTGAACCCCGCACTCTGAAGGTAACGCACTCCTGAACCCCGCACTCTGAAGGTAACGCACTCCTGAACCCCGCACTCTGAAGGTAACGCACTCCTGAACCCCGCACTCTGAAGGTAACGCACTCCTGAACCCCGCACTCTGAAGGTAACGCACTCCTGAACCCCGCACTCTGAAGGTAACGCACTCCTGAACCCCGCACTCTGAACGTAACGCACTCCTGAACCCCGCACTCTGAAGGTAATGCACTCCTGAACCCCGCACTCTGAACGTAACGCACTCCTGAACCCCGCACTCCTGAACCCCGCACTCTGAACCCCGCACTCTGAACCCCGCACTCTGAAGGTAACGCACTCCTGAACCCGCACTCTGAAGGTAACGCACTCCTGAACCCCGCACTCTGAACGTAACGCACTCCTGAACCCCGCACTCTGAACGTAACGCACTCCTGAACCCCGCACTCTGAACGTAACGCACTCCTGAACCCCACACTCTGAAGGTAACGCACTCCTGAACCCCACACTCTGAAAGTAACGCACTCCTGAACCCCAAACTCTGTACATAATGCACTCTTGAACTTCGCACTTTATACATAACGCACTCCTGAATGTAACGCACTCTGTACATAATGCACTCCTGAACATAATGCACTCCTGAACATAATGCACTCCTGAACATAAGGCACTCCTGAACATAAGGCACTCCTGAACATAAGGCACTCTGTACATAACGCACTCCTGAATGTAACGCACTCCTGAATGTAACGCACTCCTGAATGTAACGCACTCCTGAACCTCGCAATCTGTACATAACGCACTCCTGGACCCCGAAGTCTGTACATAACACACTCCTGAATGTAACGCACTCCTGGACCCCGCACGCTGAATACCGCTAAAATGTTCGGGTTTGGCTTGAAGAAAAGGTGGCAACCCTACTCCCAACTGTCCCGGATTTGGAGGAACTGTCCCTCCGTCCCTCTTTCCCCCTCATCTGTCCCTCATTTTGGTCTGATCTATAAAGTTCTATATAAAATGCACTATTTATCTTTCAAAAAGTGTTTCCCAGTTGCTAAACCTTTCATGAGATTTCTAAATTGCTGCATTTGCAAATGTTAAAAGCCAATATAAAAGAATAGTGGTGGTAAAAAAAAAAAAAAAAAAAAAGCACTTGTGGCTTTAACCACTTCAGCCCCGGACCAATTTGCAGCCAAAGGACCAGGCCCTTTTTGCGATTCGGCACTGCGTCGCTTTAACTGACAATTGCGCGGTCGTGCGGCGTGGCTCCCAAACAAAATTGGCGTCCTTTTTTTCCCACAAATACAGCTTTCTTTTGGTGGTATTTGATCGCCCCTGCGGTTTTTTTATTTTTTTTGCGCTATAAACAAAAATAGAGCGACAATTTTGAAAAAAATGCAATATTTTTTACTTTTTGCTATAATAAATATCCCCAAAAAATATATAAAAAAAACATTTTTTTTCCTCAGTTTAGGCCGATATGTATTCTTCTACATATTTTTGGTAAAAAAAAAATCGCAATTATTGATTTGTTTGCGCAAAAGTTATTTTTTAGTTAGTTTTATAGCATTTTTATTAATATTTTTTTTTTGTATTTAGCATTTTTATTAATATTTTTTTTTTTACTAGTAATGGCAGCGATCAGCGATTTTTATTGTGACTGCGACATTATGGCGGACACATCGGACATTTTTGACACATTTTTGGGACCATTGTCATTTATATAGAAATCAGTGTTATTTAAATGCACTGATTCCTGTGTAAATGGCACTGGCAGTGAAGGAGTTAACCACTAGGGGGTGGGGAGGGGCTAAGTGTGACGTGTTGTGTTTTTTTTTACAGTAGGGGGGCGTGGCTGTACGTCTGACATCACTGATCGGCTTTCCCGATGACAGGGAACAGCCGATCAATGACAGGCAGTGTAGGAAGCGCGGGGAGAGGTTTGTTTACACAGACCTCTCCCTGTTCTTCAGCTCTGTGACCCGATCGCGGGACACCAGCGGCGATCGGGTCCGCTGGTCCCGTGGCCGTGGTCACGGAGCTCCCGACCGGGTCGCAAGCGCGTCGCCGGCGGGGCGCGACACCCACGGCTAGGCAATTAAAGGGGACGTATATATATGTGCCTTTGCCTAGCCGTGCCATTCTGTAGACGTATATCTACAGGAGGCGGTCGGGAAGCGGTTAATTAATCAAATTTGTTGTATAATTCTCCTTTTTAAGGGGGCGTGGCAGGGGGTGTGTCCTATGCCTATATACATTTGCTAATAGGTGTGCCTCATTCCCATCTAAAAAAGTTGGGTGGTGTGCATACCCGCCTCCTTTGTCAAGCAACCAGTGCATAGGGAAAGAGGCATTCGTACATTGCTGGCCGGGGAAAAGGTAGTTTTTTTTAGCCTTCTGTAGTTGAAAGTGAAAGCAGAGCAGTTCTCCCACTGCTCCTTCAGCAGCCTCCCTGCTCTGCACTTGGAGCTGCACCATGATCTATCTGATCAGGGAGATCAGAAGCTGAAAATGAGTGTGCACTGAAAAGGAAGCTGTGGCAGAACCAGTTATAGAAAGGTGCTTTTAGAAAGATAATCATGTGCAAGATGGTGGAGCTTTGGAGAGGGGGTGGATGGGAAGATGAGGTACATAACGCACTCCAGAAACCTGCTGTCTGTATCTAGCACTATCCTGAACCCTGCACCCTGTGCATAATGCACTCCAGAACCCTGCGCTCTGTATCTAGCACTCTCCTGAACCCTGCACTTTGTGTGTAAGGCATTCCAGAAACCTGCAGTCTGTACCTAGTGCTCTCCTAAGCCCTGCACTATGTAGATAAAACACTCCAAAAACCTGCTCCCTGTGCAAATCGGACTTCAGAACTCTGCACTCTGTACATAACACACTCCTGAACCCTGTACTCTGTACATAGCACATTCCTGAACTCTGTACTCTGTACATAGCACATTCCTGAACTCTGTACTCTGTACATAACACACTCCTGAACCCTGTACTCTGAACATGACACATTCCTGAACCCTGTACTCTGTACATAGCACATTCCTGAACTCTGTACTCTGTACATAGCACATTCCTGAACTCTGTACTCTGTACATAACACACTCCTGAACCCTGTACTCTGTACATAGCACATTCCTGAACCCTGTACTCTGTACATAACACATTCCTGAACCTTGTACTCTGTACATAGCACATTACTGAACTCTGTACATAACACACTCCTGAATCATGTACTCTGTACATAGCACATTCCTGAACCCTGTACATAACACACTCCTGAACCCTGTACTCTGTACATAACTCATTCCTGAACCCTGTACTCTGTACATAGTGCCTTCCTGAACCCTGTACTTTGTGAAGCCACAGCCGGGCGCCCACAGTAGTGATGTCCGCGCCGCAGAGAGGGGGGGGAAGGAGCGGGGCTTTGTTCACCCACATCGCTGGACCATGGGACAGGTGAGTGTCCCATTTATTCAAAGTCAGCAGCTACACTTTTTGTAGCTGCTGACTTTTATATGGGTGGAACTCCGCTTTAACTGGGAAATATTTCCTACCTGCTCTCCCTGTATTGCTACAAATTTTGGGGGTTTTGTATTTTTTTTTTCAGAAATATTTGAGAGAGACATTTCTTTTTTTATAGGTAGGTCAACTGGACACTGTGGGGCTGTTTTACTAAATTTATTACTGGAGAAAACTGTTAAACCATCAAACTGTGACCAAAAAACAGCAGCACTCAATATCTAAATAGCATACAGCCGTGGCCAAAGGTTTTGAGAATTACACAAATATTAGACATGTGCAATTTTTCAAAATTCGTACGAATTTACGAATCTGTAGTACGAATTTTTTTTTTTACGAATTCCGTACGGAATACGAAATTCCGTTTACGAATTTCGTCGCCGAATGATTCGAATGAATTCGAATGACAAAGTGTCATTTTTGCAGGAAAAATTCCGTTTACGAATTTCAGCTCCAAATTATTCGAATCCAACTACCAATATCAAATTTCAACTAATTCAAACGAAATTATTATAGCAGATATAACGAATGAATTCGAATGATTCGAATGACAAAGTGTCATTTTTGCAGAAAAAAAGCTATTTAAAAAACAGTCATTCATTGATATAAAAAAAATAAAAAAGCGTAGGGGTCCCCCCAAATTCAATAACCAGGCCCTTCAGGCCCTTTACCAGCCAAAAAAAAAAAAAATGGCGTGGGGTCCCCCCCAAATATCCATACCAGACCCTTCAGGTCTGGGATGGATTTTAAGGGGAACCCCAGCCAAAAAAAAAAAAAAAATTGGCGTGGGGTCCCCCTCAAAATCCATACCAGACCCTTTATCCGAGCACGCAACCTGGCAGGCCGCAGGAAAGGAGGGGGGGACGAGAGCGGCCCCCCCCGCCCGCCTGAACCGTACCAGGCCACATGCCCTCAACATTGGGAGGGTGCTTTGGGGTCCCCCCCAAAGCACCTTGTCCCCATGTTGATGAGGACAAGGGCCTCTTCCCCACAACCCTGGCCGGTGGTTGTGGGGGTCTGCGGGCGGGGGGCTTATCGGAATCTGGAAGCCCCCTTTAACAAGGGGACCCCCAGATCCCACCCCCCCCCCTGTGTGAAATGGTAAGGGGGTACAAAAGCACCCCTACCATTTCACCAAAAAAGTGGCAAAAATGGTAAAAATGACAGGAGACGGTCTTTGACAATTCCTTTATTAAAATCTTCTTTCTTCTGGTCTTCCTTTCTTCATCTTCTCCTTCCGTCATCTTCTCCTTCCGTCATCTTCTTCCATCTTGTTCTTCCTTCGATTCGCTTCTTCTTCCTCCGGTCTTCTCGTCCTTCTCGTCCGGCGTCGTCCTTCTCGCAGGCCGCTCCTCGCAATGGGAGGCTCCCGCTCTGTGAGGCTCCGCTCCGCTGACAGGTCTTTTATAACGAAGGCACCTGGTAACCCCGCCCCCTCTGACGCATGGGGACGTCATGTGGAATTCCCTATGGCTTTCCCCATGACGTCAGAGGGGGGGCGGGGTCACCAGGTGCCTTCGTTATAAAAGACCTGTCAGCGGAGCGGAGCCTCACAGAGCGGGAGCCTCCCATTGCGAGGAGCGGCCTGCGAGAAGAGACGCCGATGCCGGACGAGAAGGACGAGAAGACCGGAGGAAGAAGAAGCGAATCGAAGGAAGAAGAAGATGGAAGAAGATGACGGAAGGAGAAGATGACGGAAGGAGAAGATGAAGAAAGGAAGACCATAAGAAAGAAGAAAGAAGATTTTAGTAAAGGAATTGTCAAATACCGTCTCCTGTCATTTTTACCATTTTTGCCACTTTTTTGGTGAAATGGTAGGGGTACTTTTGTACCCCCTTACCATTTCACACAGGGGGGGGGGATCTGGGGGTCCCCTTGTTAAAGGGGGCTTCCAGATTCCGATAAGCCCCCCGCCCGCAGACCCCCACAACCACCGGGCACGGTTGTGGGATGAGGCCCTTGTCCTCATCAACATGGGGACAAGGTGCTTTGGGGGTCAAGACCTCAAGGGTCTGGTATGGATTTTGAGGGGGACCCTACGCCATTTTTTTTTTTTTTTTTTGGCTGGGGTCCCCCTTAATATCCATCCCAGACCTGAAGAGCCTGGTTATTGAATTTGGGGGGACCCCTACGCATTTTTTTATCAATGACTTCAATGAATGACAGTTCTCTGTATTACGGATCCGACAATTCATTTGCCGGTGTGGGATTTGATAATAATTGTAGAAAACGATATATTACTACAATCTAGATATTATCTCATCTCTATGCATTAACTTTGTTTAGTCTCTGTAGATTAGTCAGTCTGTTAAACCTATGAGCGCATGCTACTGTTAGTATCACAATAATACGAGGTTAGCTATGAAACCAAACACAAACTGCTGCTAATAACACACTATCTTATTTATTTCCCAAGAATCAGGAATGCTAACATAAAGTAATAAAAGACATTACAATATCACAAGGCTTACAATCAAATCATATAACACAAGAATATCAAAGATACTTATCACAGGGCCCTCCTTGTAGTCTCGAAAAATGGCCGCCAGACCATGAGGTGACTAGAGACATCCTCTCATGACCCCATTCCCAGCAAAACAGAGAGAAGAGCTCTCTGCGAATTCCTTTTACCAAGCTCACTCATTCAAAACTCCCCCCCCTTGCTTCGCACCCAATGAACACCAGCAAAAGGTGATCCAGGAAGTAAACTGCACTTTCCACTCAGGGGCTGTGCCTCTAGCCTGGAGCCGTCTTCACCGCAGGTGGGCCCAGCCATTGCTGGTGTGTTTTCCAACCTGGCTACATTCCAATCCGGGGGAATGCCTTCTGTCCTCAAAGATATTGGGAATGAATCGATGTAATATTACATGAGTTCATATTGAATCCAACATATGCCGCTTTGCGACTGAAAATCGCATAAAAACCCTTCTTCAAACACGGCTCCTATTGAACAGTCCATAACTGTTTTGTCCCTGACATGCGTTTCCAAACCAGTATCCATAGAACAGTCCTTTAAACGTCTTAACGTGTTGTATTTTTACAACGTGTCCCTGACATGCGTTTCCAAACCAGTATCCATAGAACAGTCCTTTAAACGTCTTAACGTGTTGTATTTTTACAACGTGTGCAGAAACAGCTCCTATGGAACAGTCCATTGTGGTCTTACCATGTTATGCTTCCCAACACGTGCCGCTTTGCCACTGAGTAACACATCCTTCTTCAGCGACAGCTTCCATGTCACCAGTATGTATCTTTGGTATCTTCTCCTTTCCGGTGTCTTCAGGACGGATGCAGTACAGGCAAGGGGTGTCCATTCATTCACCATTCACCAGTACACATTCAGAGCAACATATCAAACAGCTCTCAAATACTGATCTATTATTTAGATAAGTCTCGAGGAGGGCCTTATTCACCCACATTAATAACCTACAATACTCATAGGTCACACTATACCATAATATAAATCGACTTATTACCATACTATATACATATATATGTGTCCCGTCCATTTACGCACCCCGCTCCCAACCCTATAACCCTTTACTGTACATATGGGTCGGGATTAGGCAGGCTTGCTCACAACGGTATTGCAGGGCTCTGACTTGGCAGCAAGGTCTCTAACTTGTACACAGAGACTCTACTGTCAATTCGTCCCTCAACTTGCATAGCCAAATGGGAGACCCTTCTATATAAATATTGAGTCTAATCACACATATAAATTTGCAAAAATTACAAAACCACACAATTCCATCCCTGTGCCTGGATTTCAGAGACCATGTCCAGGGTATACCATGCACCTCTACCTATGGTTAGGTTCAAGGAACCTTCCCGTTTTATGACTAACATTACATCGGCATTCTTTAGGACAAAGAAACAAACTTGTCTAAGTCCCAAATGACACCCAGGTGCTTCCTCCCAGCAATGATCCCTGAAATAACTTCCCAACATTTTTACGTTCACCACCATGGTGTATTGACCTGGCATATAAAGGACATCATGGTCAGGCTTCCGACCGAGGGAAGTATCAACCTGCTTCCATCTCCTCTGATCCCATGTGGGTGATTTAGCCTCCAATGCGACAAGGTAGAATCCCCGATCAGTAAGCCCATTGATGCCACCAAATATACAGACCAAGTCCGCACTTCTGTGTATGGGATCATACAGCCTAACACCTTTCACCATCCAAACTGGTACAGCCCATCCAGGCATCCGACCACCATTTTGGATTAGTGTAAGCGACGTGTTGTGGCAGAGTCTTACTGAGCGGTGATGCTAACTCATCAGGCCACTGCCCTTTATACAGAGATTTCACAACCAGCTTGATGCTGGTTGACACTTCCACCTGCCACTGCGTGTACGCCAGAGCCCATGACCGATTTCTATCCTGTACCCTCACACCCTCCACCAACCTCTCAACATGGTTCACCAACTCTGGAGCTAATTTACTCTGGGTGTTTTGTGAATGCTATTAAGGATGCCACCAATCTCTTTGAGTAACAAAGTCCCGCTCACGCTATTGCTGAGAGTTTGTTCCTTAGGATACCGATGTCTACTCCATTACCAACACCCATCCCAGCTCCTATTCCCCCAATATAGTGCTGAATACATGCCTCCTCTTGTGGTTACTCCTCAGAGATAAGCATCCTGCATGCACCTTATTCTGTGTCCGCACCTCTCTGGGAGTAAATCACTTCTATAATGACCGCACTTGATTCAGCTTGTTCTCAGCAAATATAGGGTAATAGGTTTTATCAACCACTGTGAGATGTTGCAGCGCCATGTGGTGAAGGCATACTGTACTCTGGTAGTCAGCGTTTGTTCCCTTTATCTATCGCAGCATGCTCCTGTGTGTATACACTGGCATTCCCTGTGCAGGGTTTCAACTTCTCAGGTGAGACCTCAACCAGGCGCATCTCCCCCATGCAAGGAAATGTTCACCCCATTGATGTGTCACCTGACACCCTCTAGTCCGGCCAACAGACACCTTATTATGTATAAGTGCTCGCCTCCTGGGTACCTTGCACCATATAAACTCCGTTACGTCAATACATGTCATACATTACACAACTTTTCTTATTTCAACTCCTCCCTCCAACAAAAACATATATATTTTACATTTTCATGTTCTGATGGATTGGATGTGTTATGTTCCTTCCCCCAAACTCCAACCCATTGTACGTATATTAATAACACGTTTGCATTCATCAGGAGAGAGTCCAGCAAAAAAAAAAAATGTTTCAAGTCTTATTGATAGGCACAGTCTTTCAGATTCAGCACCAGATCGTCCATAGGAAAAGAAAGGTGTTAAAGTGAATCTTTTTGTTTGTCCCGTCTCTCCTGATATTTAGTGGAATAAATTTGGGGCGTGGTATGGCACAGACAAACTGCCAACCAGATGATCATCTGTCATCCATTTTTCCAGAACCTTTCCAATCTCGCTCCACCAGGATTCTGGAATTGAAAAACAAGAGCAGAATCAAATTCTTATCCATAATATCTGCTTGCTTATTATATTTACTCCTATTTCCTTCCTTGGAACCCAGGAACTTAGTATTCCTGGCTTCTGCAATTTGACCAAACTATCAAAAACAACCATGACCTCTTTAGGCAGAACCCACTCTAAAATGGATCCCCACGGTATGGTCAAAACTTTAAAAAAACGAACGTCACTGTTGTTTCTCAAAAATTCTCAATTTAAAAACGCAAAAAGAAAAACAACCAATGCATTTATCTTTATCTTACGATCTATGCACTAACTTTATCTTACGATCTATGCACTAATTCCCCTTTCAGGTGTATAAAGCCTAAACCTTTTGGAGCTTTTTACACCTGAACAAAACAACAATAAAATAGCTGACTAAGCCAATACCCAAAAACCAAAAAAATAAATGTTATTTTTTTTCCAAAAAAACAAAAATGTAAAAAATAAAAAATTAGAAGTCTGGCCATTATCACCCAAGAACAACATGACAAGACAACCACCATACAACAATGACAAACACTCAACTTTTAACTAAAGACATCCATGGATTTTCTCCTGAGAAGAGTACATGTTTCTTTTTTTTTTATCTGAAAGACAATAAGTTAATGGGAAAAACAACACAAACAAAACAAACAAAACATTTGTAACTTCATCACAACATTTGCTACCTCATTTGTAACTCTTTAGTTTTGTCAGATTATTGTTTAAATATTTTCATTGTTTGCAAACAATTACTAATTAATGAGCTCATGGTACCATGTGATAATCGATTATGCATTTACAATAACCTAACCCCCGTGTTGGTCTCACTTTGACGGACCTGCAAACAAAACACAAATGTTTAGTATCCCAAACCTGTTCTCTCCCTGGTCTCTGGAAAAGGAACACAAAGACAATGATTAAACACGATTATCATGACAATTGACTTTAAGTGCCCCAAGTCTCTTCTCATTAATTGTACTGCTAGGGGAACACCGAGTTGTAGTATAAACAACTAAACTAGAAAAATAAAAATTACAAACATTAAAACTAAAACAGAAATTAATAAAAAAAAAAAATTGAAAAATGAAAAATTGAAAAAAAAATTAATAAAAAAAAAGAAAATATGAAAAAAATAAATTCATAATAAAAAAAAAACATTAAAAATTAATAATAAAAAAAAATTGAAAAAATTAATGGAAAAAAATAAAAAATTAATAATAAAGAAAATTAAAAAAACCTAATAAAAATTCATTAAATAAAACATTAAACCTTATAAAAAAACTACAAAAATACTTAAAACCTTATTCATAGGAAGGAAACTTTGATCAGAGTATTTTTAACATACTTGCAGCTGACTAAGTGCTGCTAGCATTGCTTCCCCCAGTGCTATGTTTGAATAACCATTCGGCTACTTCCATTTTGATTTTATGCAACTGTCCTACATATTGCTTTTCAGTTTGTAGACTCCGTAATTGGGTCTTAACGGGGAATTGGGTTTGCTTACTATTGGCTCCATGCTTTGGATTGCTACCCCACCTGGCCGAATAACATTCATAATGCCTTGGGGTAGTCTTCAGGTATGATCTTTTTTTGATATCGTTATTCGCCCAACAATACTTTGCGATGTGACCTCCCCTTTTACACAAACAACATTTTAGCTCTGGCTTCCCTGCATAGGCCCTTTTTTTAACATCTTGTGCTGGAAATTCACATTGCTGGATACTATTACTGTGATTGGAATGAACAGACTTTACACTTTCATCGTCTGAGGAGTCATCAGAAGTTTCCATTTCAATTCCTGAATCAATTTCAAGCGCAGTTATCACGTTTGTATTTACGTCTCCAGCATCGATTCCCATCATAGTAACATGATTTGCAGCAACAATAGCATACGGGTTTTCTTTATGTTCCACTTGTATTTTTGCACACTGAGCATGTGCGGAGGGTACCTCCACCATTGCATCTTCGGCTATTGTAGGTTTGGAGGATAAATCCATTATGGCTGCCTGTGCACCCTGTAACTCCTCCTTAAGCATTGCGATAACCTGCAAATTCTCAGCCTCCCTTTGATTCAAAAAGACGATGCAACCTTCTCTTAACTCACACGTTTTTCCTAATTCCTCCAATCTCTGTTCTAATTCGCATTTTTCCGTCACTAATTGTTCAATCTGACTACGCGCTTGTGCATCTGCATTTTCAACCCTAATTAATATATCTTTTGTTATATTTTGTAGCTGCTGCATGAATTGCTTCCTTTCATCTATCCATTCTGATTCCTTCCGTTCAGAAATGTCTCTAATTTTTAAAAACATGCACATCAAATTTGCTAATCTCTGTTTTCTGCCTTTTTTTGATTTATTACTTATAAGGCTGTTATGTGTATTACATTGTGTCAAAAGTTCATTATATTGTTGTGTCAACCCACCTTCTTGTGTAGATTGAAATCTAATAGCCCCATGTTTAGCGATGAATAGCTCGATGGCCTCCATTGATATGCTAACTAGCAACTAGCTACACTGAACAGTTGTTAAGACAATACACACACAGATGAACAAACAGATAAGCAACCCCCCACAAGCTGCTCAAAGTCTAGTTTTTCACCTCTAGTCCCACACAGAAGACCCAAAAACAAAACACAACACAAAAAAAAAAAATACAAAAAATCCGTTTAAACTACGAACTTTTCCAGAAAAGACACTCTTAATGCTGTCTCCTCTTAAATTGCAGGCCACAGTGAACTCCTATTGGAACTGAGAGCTATCACACTCACATGGGTAACAAAAAAACTAAAAAATATATAAAAAAATTAAAATAATTCCCACTTTTTTCCTCAGCGCTGTGTGGTTTGTCCTGTCAATTTATCGATTATATAATATAACCCCAGGGGTGATCATCCCCTTTTACTCGCCAGTCACAATGACCGGTTACCTGGCCAAACTTACAAACATTTAACATACATACATATATCAGCCACAGCTCTCACCAGGTTCTACGCGTCCGCTTCACCGATGAGATCTTTCACAGAATTTTCATGACCATCCAAGCGTGGTTTCAGAATTCGCGAGCCAGCGCCAATCTTGTCCACACTAGAGACGATTTTCCGTTCTGGATGTTTGAGGGTTTGTGTTAATGAGACTCGAAACAAAGAAAAATGCCTTAGGTTTGTGAATCCAATGCAGAAAAAAAACGATATTCTGCTTGTCTCAATCTATGGGTGCCAAATGTGGGATTTGATAATAATTGTAGAAAACGATATATTACTACAATCTAGATATTATCTCATCTCTATGCATTAACTTTGTTTAGTCTCTGTAGATTAGTCAGTCTGTTAAACCTATGAGCGCATGCTACTGTTAGTATCACAATAATACGAGGTTAGCTATGAAACCAAACACAAACTGCTGCTAATAACACACTATCTTATTTATTTCCCAAGAATCAGGAATGCTAACATAAAGTAATAAAAGACATTACAATATCACAAGGCTTACAATCAAATCATATAACACAAGAATATCAAAGATACTTATCACAGGGCCCTCCTTGTAGTCTCGAAAAATGGCCGCCAGACCATGAGGTGACTAGAGACATCCTCTCATCAGTGTTGCCAACCGCCCGTAGAATTACGGACAGCCCGTAAAAACAGGGCAATTTTTCGCTGTCCGTAAATGTCCGTGACACGGAAAAAGTGCCAGTAAAAATGGCTGTGGCCAGCTCAGCTTGGAACTGCGCATGCGCAATTCCCGGAGATGCCCGAGAGCCAGCTGCCGAGAAGATCCGATCTGTGCCTCAGAGAATTGCTCCGCCCACCATAGCCTCTCAGCCAATCAGCCATACTGTAACCAGCCCTCCTCCTGCAGCCCGCCACATTTGACAAGAAGATGCGGCCAGCCGAATGTTTGGGTGTGCTGTATTCAGGCGGGCGGGCGGGCGGGAGTCTGCTCTGCTCTCTTCCCTGCACTTAACATTACCAGGCATCACCCTCGCTTGTTCTCCTGGCCACACTGACAGAGGAGAGGCACGGCTGTGGGCTGTATGTTCTAGAAAGCCTGCTTCTCCTCTGTCAGGACCGGAGCGGTTGCTGTGAGTCTGACAAGGAGTGAGCCAGAGCAGGCTCTCTGTGATGTCCCCCCACGGCCCCCCCTCCCCCTTCTCCGGTCAGCAGAACGAACATGGAGATCAAGAACACACATTCTTCACATGCATTCTTCCTCACCCTTCTACCAGCAGTGAGGGTGGTGATTAATAATGCAGCGGCAGGACTGAGCAGTTTGCAGAGGGGGACACGGAGTTGCAGGTAATGATTGTGCAGTAACCCCTAGAAACCAAATGATGGGCAGCAATGTACAGTAACATGATGGGCAGCAATGTACAGTAACCTGATGGGCAGCAATGTACAGTAACCAGATGATGGGCAGCAATGTACAGTAACATGATGGGCAGCAATGTACAGTAACCTGATGGGCAGCAATGTACAGTAACCAGATGATGGGCAGCAATGTACAGTAACCAGATGATGGGCAGCAATGTACAGTAACCGAATGTGGGAGCCGTCTCTCTCTCTTTCTTTGGGGACAAAAATGAAGGGGAAATCTCTCAAATTTGACATAGGTGCCAAAATACTGATGGGTTACAGTAATCCACCTTTACTATACTGAAAATAAGAAATATGTTTTTTGACTTAATATCTTCCTTAAATCACATTGCTAATTACACATATAACTTGTTTGTTACCTAAAAAAATGAAATCCGCACTTAAAACTGCAATTTTATAAACTTTGGGAAATGCCAGTAAAAACGTGGCTGCGCCAGTAAATTTTGGGTGTCGTGCCAGTAAATTTCAATCTGGTAGGTTGGTAACACTGCCTCTCATGACCCCATTCCCAGCAAAACAGAGAGAAGAGCTCTCTGCGAATTCCTTTTACCAAGCTCACTCATTCAAAACTCCCCCCCCTTGCTTCGCACCCAATGAACACCAGCAAAAGGTGATCCAGGAAGTAAACTGCACTTTCCACTCAGGGGCTGTGCCTCTAGCCTGGAGCCGTCTTCACCGCAGGTGGGCCCAGCCATTGCTGGTGTGTTTTCCAACCTGGCTACATTCCAATCCGGGGGAATGCCTTCTGTCCTCAAAGATATTGGGAATGAATCGATGTAATATTACATGAGTTCATATTGAATCCAACAGCCGGCAATAGCTGCGAGTGATTTTAAATAGTTTTTTTTTCCTGCAAAAATGACACTTTGTACAGAGACAGTTCTCTATATTGTATATACTGAATCTCGAATCATTCAAAGCATTCGTTATATCCGCTATTATAATTTCTTTCATATTAGTTGAAATTAGATATTTGTTAGTTACAATACAACATTCGAATTGTTCTCTGTATTACGGGAATCGTCAATTAGCCGCGAGTGATTTTAAATGTCTTTTTTTCCTGCAAAAATTACACATTGTACAGAGACAGTTGTAAGCACAGGAAACATGACCCCATTCATAGGCATACTATAGAGTATATAGTATATAGAAGGGGGCATGTTTCCCGTGCTTACAACTTACAACAGCAATGGGAGGCTCCCGCTGTGTGAGGCTCCGCTCCGCTGACAGGTCTTTTATAACGAAGGCACCTGGTGACCCCGCCCCCCCTCTGACGTCATGGGGAAAGCCATAGGGAATTCCACATGACGTCCCCGTGCGTCAGAGGGGGGCGGGGTCACCAGGTGCCTTCGTTATAAAAGACCTGTCAGCGGAGCCTCACAGAGCGGGAGCCTCCCATTGCGAGGAGCGGCCTGCGAGAAGAGACGCCGATGCCGGACGAGAAGGACGACGCCGGACGAGAAGGACGAGAAGACCGAGGAAGAAGAAGCGAATCGAAGGAAGAAGAAGATGGAAGAAGATGACGGAAGGAGAAGATGACGGAAGGAGAAGATGAAGAAAGGAAGACCAGAAGAAAGAAGAAAGAAGATTTTAATAAAGGAATTGTCAAAGACCGTCTCCTGTCATTATTACCATTTTTGCCACTTTTTTGGTGAAATGGTAGGTGGTACCTTTGTACCCCCCTTACCATTTCACACAGGGGGGGGCCGGGATCTGGGGTCCCCTTGTTAAAGGGGGCTTCCAGATTCCGATAAGCCCCCCGCCCGCAGACCCCCGCAACCACCGGGCACGGTTGTGGGGATGAGGCCCTTGTCCTCATCAACATGGGGACAAGGTGCTTTGGGGGGGACCCCAAAGCACCCTCCCAATGTTGAGGGCATGTGGCCTGGTACGGTTCAGGCGGTAGGGGGGGCCGCTCTCGTCCCCCCCTCTTTTCCTGCGGCCTGCCAGGTTGCGTGCTCGGATAAAGGGTCTGGTATGGATTTTGAGGGGGACCCCACGCCATTTTTTTTTTTTTTTGGCCGGGGTTCCCCTTAAAATCCATCCCAGATACTCGAGTATAAGCCGAGATTTTCAGCCCTTTTTTTGGGGCTGAAAGTACCCCCCTCGGCTTATACTCGAGTCACCGCTGTCAGCCTACCTGATCCGTGTGTCATGCAGACAGACGGCGGCCATTCCAGTGTTCAAAAGCCACGCCTCCTCGTCTGTGATAGGCGGAACACTCGATTTCCCAGCAGTCAGTGTTCCGCCTATCACGGACATCCTCATCCGTGGTATGAGGATGAGCGGATGTCCGTGATAGGCGGAACATTGACTGCTGGGAAATTGAGTGTTCCGCCTATCACAGACGAAGGAGGAGGCGCGGCTTTTGAATACTGGAATGGGCGCCGTCTGTCGCTGATCGGTGCAAATGCGAGGGGGCACAGAGATTGCAGATGGGCACAGAGGCTTAAGATGGGCACAGAGGCTGCAGAGGGACACGGAGGTTGCAGAGGGACACAGAGGCTGCAGAGGGACACGGAGGCTGCAGAAGGACACGGAGGCTGCAGAAGGACACAGAGGCTGCAGAACGGCACACAGAGGCATGCGCAGGACACAGGTAGGCTGCAATGGACACAGGGAGGTACACAGGACACAGGGAGGTAGGCAGATCTGTACAGGTAGGCATGCACGGGACACAGGGAGGTATGCAGCTGCAGATGGGCATTGTTGACCCTCTTTTCCACTTACAGTAGCTGCTGCATTTCTCACCCTCGGCTTATACTCGAGTCAATAAGTTTTCCCAGTTTTTTTGTGGTCAATTAGGGGCCTCGGCTTATATTCGGGCTGACCCATACTCGAGTATATACGGTACATGAAGTTTATGCAAAGAGTCAATATTTGCAGTGTTGACCCTTCTTTTTCAAGACCTCTGCAATTCACCCTGGCATGCTGTCAATCAACTTCTAGGCCACGTCTTGCCTGGCCGCCCATTCTTGCATTATCAATGCTTGGAGTTTGTCAGAATTTGTGTAGAGTTTTTTATGGCATTGCATCGGTGAGTATATACGCTCTATAGCGCGAGGAGAAAAAAAAAAAAAGCCGATCACTGGCGGCAGTGAGAGGGACATCAGTCCCGATCACTGCAATGTGCCCAGGGTCCATGGTGCCCACCTGTGCCCTATACAAGTGCTGCCTACCAGTGCCCACCAGCTTCACCTGTCAGTGCCCACAGTGCCATCTGTCAGTGCCCACAGTGCCAGTGCCCACAATGTGCCTTTACAGTGCTGCACATCAGTGTCACCTACCAGTGCCCATCAGTGTCACCTATCAGTGCCCATCAGTGCCACCTATCAGTGCCATCTATCAGTGCCCATCAGTGTCATCTATCAGTGCCCATCTTTGCCACCCATCCGTGCCACCCATCTGTGCCCATCAGTGCCATCTTATCTGTTCCCATCAGTGCCACCTTATCTGTGCCCATCAGTGCAGCCTATCAGTGCCACCTCATCAGCGCATATTAATTAAGAAGAAAAATTACCTGTTTACAAAATTTTATAACAAACTATTAAACATGATTTTTTTTTTTCCATCTTCATTTTTTGTTTGTTTATCAAAAAATAAAAAACCCCAGCTGTTATTAAATACCACCAAAAGAAAGCTCTATTTGTGGGGAAAAAAATGATAAAAATTTAATTTGGGTACAGTGTTGTATGACCGCGCAATTGTCATTCAAAGTGCTTCAGCGCCGAAAGCTGAAAATTGGTTTGGGCAGGAGAGTGGTTTAAGTGCCCAGTAAGCAAGTGGTCAAAAGCAAAATCCAGCAGGATCTACAGAGTATAAAATAGAAGAGAGGCGCCTCTAAGTGTAGCAATATGTTGCTAAATGTTGTATCTTCATCAAATGTAACCATATTGCTATACTTAGAGGCTCCTCTCTTTCTTTTTATACTCAGTTGTGATATGACACTACTTGTATATCAAGACATCGCTTGTATATCAAGTCAAAATTTGTTTAAAAATGTTGCTCGTCTTGCAAAATGCTCTCAAACCAAGTTACTCTCAAACCAAGGTTTTACTGTACATTCCTCCAATGCACAGTGAATCTCCAATGAATCTATACAGCACTTATGTATATTGTACATTCACATGAGCCCCTACCTCAAGGAACTTACAATCTAAGGTCCCTGTCTAACATTCTAAGCCTAACCTACTCAGGCCAACAGCGTGTCTTTGGAGTGCAGGAGGACACTAAAGTATACTGCAAAACAGAAAAAAGGTAGCTCGACCACCGCATATCCTCACCCGGCCCGAGGGGTAAGCAAGTAAAAGCAGCTTCAGCTCGATTCATCCAGACCACAACTCCAACGTGTTTCTCCCCACCCCCGGGGCTTTATCACTTAAAGGAGAAGTGCAGTCTGAGCTCGTTTGGCTGGGTTTCTCCTAAGGGTCACAGGAGTGCAATTCGTTTTGCACTCCTGTGACCCGTTTTCAGCGGAGAGCGGTCTGAAGTCCGCTCTCTGCTGACGTCACAGGAATCAGTCCAGGCAGTGCCTCATCCCGATAACGAAGTCTGGATCTGCCAGGTGCCTGGACCGATGCCCATCTCAACCTATTAGCGAGCCGCTGTGAGACTGAGACGGCTGCTCTCCACCCCCCTCCACAGCTCAGCGCTCCAATGAACATGGAGGAGCGGAGAGGAGAGGAGAGCTGCTGATTGACAGTCAACAGCTCTCCTCTCAGGGATCTGTGAGAACCGAGCCATTGGCGATGTTCGATCGCTCGGTTCTAAGTGTAGAGACACCGGCGGGACAGATGCAGCATCCACCTAGGTACGTATAAAAGGAAAAAAAAACCCATACTTTTCTTTTAAGGACCGGAAGGATTTACCCCCCTAATGACAGGCCATTTTTTGCGATACGGCACTGTACCCAAATAAAATTGATGTCCTTTTTTTCCCACAAATAGAGATTTCTTTTGGTGGTGATGACTAGGAAAAGACAATCTCTCCCCAGTCCGAACAGGGATCTGCCTTGTTTACCTAGGCAGATCCCAGTTTTGCCTCTCTGTGGAGCGATTGTGGGTCGCTGGCGGACATTGCGGCCGCTGGCCACGCCCATCGGCTCCAGCTCCGTGCCGCCAGCGCGCACGCACCCACCGTATCTATTACACGAAACGACATACAGGTACGTCGTTTTGTGCAATAGAGCTGCACTGCCGCAGTATATCTGTGGCGGGCGGTCCTTAAGTGGTTAATCATGGACGGGGTGAAACATGCTGGAGTTGTGGTCTGGATGAATTGAGCTGAGACAGCTTTTACTTGCTTACCACTCAGGCTGGGGGAGGTGTGCGGCGGTCGGGATACCTTTTTCTGTTTTGCAGTATACTTTGGGTCTGGATGGACCCTTCTTCAGCCTGTATCCTCACTAACCGGACTTGGACAGCCTGAGCGGGGACCCTCAAGCATTTATCATAAAGTACCTGTAAATTCCACACAGATAGTGTCCCAGCCAAGACTCAAACCAGGGACCCTTGTACAAGATAGAAGTGCTAACCACAAAGCCACTGTGCAACTCATGGCTCTGAGTAAAGAGTGCACGGCCCTGGCTGCGTACAGAGTTACAGACTTTTACCAGCCAGGCTGCAGATATCATAGGATTCTTGACCTTTTTACCCCCTAAAATAAATTACAAGTCTTGGGGAACCCTTAACAAAACCAATTCATCGGGGGTTAGTCAGTGGGAAAAATGCCCTTACATTGGTGGTCAGTAGTAAGAATGCAACACTTATGCCCCATACACACGGTCGGATTTTCCGACGGAAAATGTCCTATCGGACAATGTTGTCGCAAATTCCGACTGTGTGTGGGCTCCATCGGACAAAGTTTTATCTCCTGCTCTCAAATTTTCCGACAACAAAGTCCTATCGGACTTTTTCCGATCGTGTGTAGCGAATTCCGACGGACAAAGTGCCACGCATGCTCAGATCACATTACAAGACCAAAGCTATTGGCTACTAGCCTCTACGTAGTCCTGTCGTAGGCAACGAACGTCACCGCGTTCAGAATGATCGGATTTTCCGACAACTTTGTCCGACCGTGTGTATGCAACACCAGTGTTGGACAAAATCCGTTGGAAAAAATCAGACGGATTTTGTGGTCGGAATTTCCGACCGTGTGTACGGGGCATTAGAGTGGTGGCCAGGATGCCACCTTTACAAATAGCTAAACAGATCATTGGTGTCACGCTGCTGGCCTTGATGTTGTGCCTAAAATTATGCAGGCATCTCCAAATGGGAGATCAGTAGATTACAGCACAAGGAACTCCTAGCAACCTCCATGGAACCCTGGTTGAAAATGGCCTTTTTAGGAGGCCACAACCACTGAAGGATGCAGGTAGGAATCTATCTGTGTGTTGTGGGGGCGTTACAGTGATTGTAAAGGTTTGTTTAAAAAAAAAAAAACAAACATGTCATACTTACCCCTTTTCTGGGGTCCCCTGGTGGCTTCTGGCTCCTCCTCCTCATCAAGAGCCCCCACGGAGAGACGCATTCCATGGCTCCCGAGTCCTGCTGCTGCATCCCTTGACACAGACAGCAGGACTCGGCCCTGCCCCCGGCCCCCACGTCATTGGATTGGATTGACAGCAGCAGGAGCCAATGGCAGTCAATTGGCTGAATGCCAAAAGTTTTCCAACATTCTCGATCGACTTCCGTCAAACAGGAAAGCCCACAGATGGATCAAAATTTGTCCGGTCCCTACTGCACCGGCTAAATTTTGATCCATCTATGGCCAGCTTCACACAGTTGACCATATTGAGGGGACTGTTTTTTTTTTGTTTTTGTTTTTTTCATTTATGAACTCGTCCTTAAATGATATGCAATGGTTGTTGGACAACTTTCAGTAATTACTTTAAGTATGGAGAGTCCATTATGAGAAAAGGGTGGTGTGAGAAGCTGTGTTTATGACAAAATTGTGAACCGACAAACCACTTCTACTTACCTTAAAAGCCGTACTTCATTTTTTACAATCCCAAATACATTAACAGCTCTAAATGAATCCATTCCAGTAAATCTCCTTAATTCTAGCCTGACCCTAAAATCGCATTTCTTAGCATGGCGGTTTAGAAGATTGTGGGCTTTAGAATTTGTAAGGAAATCGGGGGAAAATGGGAATAACGCATTAATAATTTACTCATTTCCTCTTAAAGGAAATGTAACCTCAATCATTTTATCTACTACAGCACAGGCTACAGGCGAGGCGTACCACTATATTACCTTCCCACTAATGTCATGAGCAAAGCAGCAGTACATTAAAATACCGACTATTGTAATAAATATATAAAGGGGCCAGAGAGTCTCTGAAAAAAAAAAGAAAAGAAGAAGCAATACAATCCAAGAATCGCTTTTTATGATGAAGGAATAAGACGTTTAGGCTGATCTCCAGGCAGATATATATAAAAAAAACAAAAAAAAAAACAACATAATTTAATCCAGTTATGTATTTATTATAGCCTACGTTTAATTACATTTTAAATAATCAGCAAAAGGGATGGAACTTACATTAACCCTCAGTTCACACTTCATCCCTTGTGCTTAACACCAATCTACTAATTCACATCCTTGGTTTCTCTCCCCTTGACTGTTGCAGCTCCCACCTCGTTGGCCTTCCTCTACACACACTGTCCAACCTTTAGTCTATCATCCACACTTATCTACCTTCCCAATTGTACTGTGGTCACCACCCCTCTCTGCCAATCCCTCCACTGGCTTCCAATTGCCCAAATAATAAAACTCAAAATATTAGCAACAACATACAAAACCATCCACAATTCTGCCACGAGTAGACATGTGCACAACAAAAAAATTTGTTTATTTTCGTTTTGTTTTTTTCGTTTCCGAAAAAAATTCATTTTTTTTCGTTTCGTTTTTTCCGTTTCCGTTGATTCGTAACGATTCGTACATTTGTAAGTCGTCGGTGTTCGTATTCGTAACGATTCGTACATCCGTAAGAGTTATTTTTTCGTTGATTCGTTTTTTCGTTAGTTTCATTTTCGGACGCATTCGTATTTATTCGTAACATTCGTAACATTCGTAGATTCGTAATCGGAGCATAATTCATAATTGTATGTAATGTGTATGCTATTATTACATTTTAACAATTTACGAATCGAAAAAAAAAGTTACGAATCGAAAAAAAAAAAAAAGTTACCGAATCGAAAAAAAAGTTCCGAATGTATGAATTTTTTTGTTCAATAGAGACACGGAAAATTACGAAAAAAAAAAAAAAAAGTTATGAATCGAAAAAAAAAGTTACGAATCGAAAAAAATAATTTACGAATCGAAAAAAAATAAGTTACGAATCGAAAAAAAAAAGTTACGAATCCAAAAAAATAAGTTACGAATCGAAAAAAAAGTTACGAATGTAAGAATTTTTTTGTTCAATCCATTCGAAGCACGTTTAGCAGCACCATTGTAAGGGACACGGAAAATTACCAATTCAACAAAAAAAAAAAGTTACGAATGTACGAATTTTTTTCGTTCGTTTTCGTTTTTCGGATTTCCTTCAGTAGTACATTCGTTGTTTCTAATTAGTTTTTTTCGGATTTTCGTTGTTTTTTGGATTCGTTCGATTCGAATGATTCGTTAATCGGATTGCACATGTCTAGCCACGAGCTATATCACCAATCTTGTCTCAATATATCACCCAAACTGTTCACTTCTTCTAATGCCCCGTACACACGGTCGGAAAATCCGACCACAAAATCCATAGGATTTTTTCCGACGGATTTAGTCCGACACTGGTGTTGCATACACACGGTCGGACAAAGTTGTCGGAAAATCCGATCATTCTGAACGTGGTGACGTTTGTTGCCTACGACGGGACTACGTAGAGGCTAGTAGCCAATAGCTTTGGTCTTGTAATTTGATCTGAGCATGCGTGGCACTTTGTCCGTCGGAATTCGCTACACACGATCGGAAAAAGTCCGATAGTACTTTGTTGTCGGAAAATTTGAGAGCAGGAGATAAAACTTTGTCCGTCGGAAAATCCGATGGAAAATGTCGGATGGAGCCCACACACGGGCGGAATTTCCGACAACATTGTCCGATAGGACATTTTCCGTCGGAAAATCCGATCGTGTGTACGCGGCATTAGACCTCTTGCTTCTCAACTCTTTTTCCACCTGAAGTGCACGACTTCAGGATTTCTCTAAAACAGCCTTTCTCAACCTTTTTAACATGGAGAAACCATTGAAATAACTTTTTGGCTTCAAGGAACCCCTACTAATATTTTTTATATTTACAGCTCACAAAACATTAGTGTGATGGTCAATGTAAAGAGCACTCCTTACATTTGTGGTCATTGGGAAGAATCTCCCACTTACTAGACATGTGCGATTAGTTTCGTACGAATCGAAAATTCGTACGAATTTTTCGAAATTCGTACGAATCCGAAAAACGAATTTTTATGCATACGAATTCCGTACGAAATACGAAATTTCGTTACGAATTTCGGATCCAAATTAACAGAAATGTGACTGGTGTTTATGCATAAGAATTCTGTACGAAATATGACATTTCGTTTACGAAATTTCGTAAACGAATTTCCGTTCCAAATTAACAGAAAGTATCAGAAATGTGACTGGTGTTAATAATGCATAAGAATTCTGTACGAAATACGAAATTTTGTTTACGAAATACGAAATTTCGTAAACGAATTTCCGTTTTAAATTAACAGAAAGTATCAGAAACGTGACTGGTGTTAATATGCATAAGAATTCTGTACGAAATATGAAATTCCGTTTACGAAATACGAAATTTCTTAAACTAATTTCCGTTTCAAATTAACAGAAAGTATCAGAAACATGACTGGTGTTAATATGCATAAGAATTCTGTACGAAATACGAAATTTCATTTACGAAATTTCGTTTACGAATTTCCGATCCAAATTAACAGAAACTTTTAAATAATAAAAAAAATAATTCGTATTTCGTACGAATCCGAACAGAATTTCGTATACGAATTACGATTTTTTTTAATACGAAATGGAACGAAAGGAAACAAAACAAATTTTTTGACGGTTCCCATGTCTACCACTTACAGATAGCTAAAAAGATCAATGGTGTCAGTGGTCACTCATCTAAGAGGCAGCAATTGCCTATTGTTTAACCATTGGAGCAACCTTTGGAGGAACCCTAGAGTTCCAAGGAACCCTGGTTAAGAAACTCTGCTCTAGCCCCCCCCCCTCCAAATGCTCAACCTCAACCTGTCTGACTGTCTTCTACTTTGTCTTCCTTTAAGCAATCCCTGAAACTGTCTCTCTTCAGGAAAGCCTATCTCATCTCCTTCATGAAAACTTGACTTTTACTTTCTCTATCAGCTCACAGTTGTCACATTTTGCACCACTAGCCCCTCCCATTTAGAATGTAAACGCTCACAGACCAGTGCCCTTCTAATCCTTGGGTACTAAATTATATTCTACTTGTATTGTCTCCTTTTTATTTGTGCTATGCAAACTGTTGATGCTATATTCATCCACCATGATAGTAATAATTAAAGGTGAATTCCGGGTATGGTTTACTTTTATATATGTAGTGCCACCCTCGTGAGGGCCACTGGAAGATGGTTGAAGTACAGGGTCTGACCACTTATAAAGAGACCCCCTAAGATTTTGAACCGACTGCATTACCCAGTTAAGAAAGGTCTCAGAACACCAGATGCCGATGACTCATGTGATTCATATCTGGGACATATCCATTAAAACACTAATAATGTGTCTTACTGCATAGGACTACCCCGGTGAGCTATTCCACATTGCTCAAGAAGTGTCCTGCTCCATCTCTTAGAAATGGTTCACATTTCTGTAACTACTCTAAGTTGTCATAAACTGTGACTATCTAATTTGGCTATCAAACAGGTCTTTCAATTACAAAGAAAGGAATTTAATAACATTCACAAATATTACTCACTTTGTAATAGAACATTGACGTAATTTTAAGACTATGTGCAAACTTTGTAGAGTTTAGAAAATGCTCAGTAAGGGGAATGTTATGCAGAATTCATCATGCATTCTAAGTAAACCTAAATTAGGTACAATGAAAATATAACGATAAAGTAAATTTAGACATTAGCTAAGAAACTATTCGTTTATAGGTCTCTAGATCCCCAGTGCTAAGATCTTACCATCGACAGTACAAGATTTACTACCCAAGTTACCACAGTTAGCAAACAAGCTAGTTACAGAGTTGGTAAGGTTAAATAAAGACACCAGTCCATCCAGTTGAACCTGTACTGTGTATGTTTGTCTATGTTACTACAATTTTCCATATCTCTGGACAGTGGCATCGCTAGGGGGTGGCTTTTGGGGCTATAGCCCCGAATCTGGGACCCATAGCCCCCAAGGGGAGGGGAGGCTCTCTGGGGACCCTGATTTAAGGTGGAGGCTCTCTGGGGACCCTGGTTTAAGGGGAGGCTCTCTGGGGACCCTGGTTTAAGGGGAGGCTCTCTGGGGCCCTGGTTTAAGGGGGAGGCTCTCTGGGGGCCCTGGTTTAAGGGAGAGGCTCTCTGGGGGCCCTGGTTTAAGGGGGAGGCTCTCTGGGGGCCCTGGTTTAAGGGGAGGCTCTCTGGGGACCCTAATGTAAGGGGGCTCTCTGGGAACCCTAATGTAAGTGGACACACATATATTATATACATGTGTATGCCCGCCCAAGCGTATGACTTTCTTTACTACGCTGCTATGGGCTCTAGCCCCAGATCTTTTGTAGACCTAGCAACGCCCCTGTCCCTGGACATTGTGTTTGTAAAAAAAACACATCTAAAAGTTTTTTGAATTTATCTACACTCCCATCTGACACCACCAACCGTGGAAGGGAGTTTCACATCCTCACCGGTCTAAAAATAAAGAATCTCTTATGCCGCGTACACACGACCGGACTTTTCGACAGCAAAGGTCCGACGGAATGAATCCGTCGGACAATTCAATCGTGTGTGGGCTCCATCGGGCCTTTGCTGTCCAAAAATCTGACGGACTTTAGAAATAGAACATGTTTCAAATTTTTCGTCCGCAACTCCGCCGGACCCAGTTCCTATCGAGAAATCAGTTCATGTGTATGCTAGTCCGACGGATAAAAAACGACGCTAGGGCAGCTATTGGCTACTGGCTATGAACTGCCTTATTCTAGTCCGGTCCTACGTCATCACGTTCGAATCCGTCGGACTTTGGTGGGATTGTGTGTGGCCAAGTCCATTCATTCAGAAAGTCCGTAGGAACTCCACCGAAAGTTTGTCGGGAAGACCGTCGGACCTAGTCCGTTGAAAAGTCCGGTCGTGTGTACACAGAGTTTAAGATTGATCCACTTCTCATCCACCTTCATTGTTTGACCACGTGTCCTTTTTAGACGCCTAAGATTAAACAGTTTTCTCCCAATGCTGGAGTCACCATTCAAGGATTTGTATAGGATTCTCTCTGCAGAATACGTTTAATGTTTTTAGTTGTTCCACATAACCGAGGCTCTCCAGCCCCTGTATTTGTTTTGTTATCCTTCTCTTGACTCTCTCCAGTTCAAGCACATCCTTTCTGAGGATTGGTGACCAGAACAAGACAGCGCACTCAAGATGTGGCCGAACCAAAGTTTTGTAGTCTTACTTCTCCTACTGCATCCTCCCCAATGTAAACAGCTACAAGTTGAATCTGGGAACATAATGTTTATGAAATAATCACACCCACATGTGTTTCCTGAAGGTTTTGCCTTTCTTTTTTGCATAACTGGTCCTTGTGGCAATGGGATTATTGGTAGGTTGTCTTATCTTAGTCAAAAAGGCAACTATTTCTTATCATGGGGACTGTTCACCAAAGTCCACTGTCTAAGAGCCCAACTCAACTCAACAGCCATCATTAATTCACAGTTGGGAACACAAACCATCACGTCATCACTATCTGCTGTGCGTGGATCAAAGCTTTGGGTGCCGAGGGTTTTCTCCAGCTTCTCCCTGCTCAGCTCTGGACTACTTAAAGTGGAGTTCCACCCACTTTTACAACTCTTCAGCATCCCTCACTAAACTGTGCACTGTAAACAAATTGGATATTTTTTTTATTTTTTTTTCAGCACAGACTGTATATCTGCTGTATTCATTTTTTCACTTCCTCCTCCCTGGCCGCGGCCCATCGCATCATTTCCTGTTTGCAAAGCCTCCTGGGAAGGGGCAGCAACTTCCTCTCAAACTGCCGTTGCTATGGAAACCTGACCTGAAACCTATTACACTGCTTATGCTGCACTGAGCAAGGATGAGATCCAGGAAGAAATACAGTCTGGCTTCAGATGCCCACACTTAAGATGGCCACGGCCTGCTGTAAGTTTATAAAATAACAAACTACTGCTAAAAACTAACAAAACAGACCTTAGTTTACAGACTTACTTTACTAGAATACATTAAGCTTGTGTATTATAGGGGTATTTTTATTTAAAAAGTATAATTTTGTCCGGAACACCGCTTTAATATTGCTTCACCCTTTCTGTCTTTGCCCCTCTCCCTCCCGATGGAATAGTCGGCATCCTGAAGCTGCTAGCAAACCTGAAAGCTCTAAGCAAGATGGCATGGTAAAGCTCAACCTGCTGTGCCTTGCTGCAATTGACCCAATCCACGATATCACCAGCACACCATAGCTAGATAAACAAACAGTGGCCCCATGCCTGAGGAAGAGGGTCTGAGTGTCCTTCAAATGTTGTTTCCTTCTGTTGGTAACATTAAGGTGTCCTGTTTGTTTATCTAACTGTGGTGTACTGGCATGGCCAGATCTAGTCTGGGGGGGGGGGGGGGGGGTGCTGGGATCAGCTGCGCTTTCCCTAATTTCAGTTGCACCCCCCATCCCCAAAAGCCAACCTGTGCCCAGGCTGTGTGCAGTGCAGGGATTGGAGAAGTAACTCAGCTGAGTTCCCTGCCAGCAGTGACCCCTGTCCACTGCCCTCTCAGCAGTGACCCCTCTGCTCTGCACTGAGGACCCCTGTCCTCCGCCCTGAGGACCCCTGTGGACGCCTGTATAATGCTGCTGACCCCTGTCTTCCACCCTGCAAACTCCGTTCAGATCTGGCCCTGTGTAATGGTGATACCTTGGATAGGACCATTGAACCACTGGCGCCATCCACCGTTTTAACACAGCACCCTCCTATGACTGCATCTCATTGGTTTATGGAGTGCACCAGACTGTATTTATGGACTTACAGTATCTGCTGGAAAGAAATGCTCAGGGCACTCCTAAGCTCCTCAGTGACTGAATCTGATGGCGTATGCAGGTAGGAATATGGGAAGCCAGGACAGGAGGATCGATCTGCATATTTAGGGGAATTTGGCCAATCCCCAGGTGGTGGATTTGGCATGGTGGCTAAGCCAGCCCTTAAATATGGATGAGTCATGCTGGTAAAGGGTCCGGATGGAAAATGGAGCGCTGAGGAGACTATCGGTGGCCATTGAGGAAAACCCTTGCTGGGGGGGGGGCTCTGCCTCGGGAGGATCCTGACAGCATCACGACTTGAAAATAATCTTACCTAAGAGGCCGCAAAAGCAAGGAGGACAGTGTGAGTACATCAGCATGGTCAGGAACTTGCAAGGGGAAAGACTGTCACATGTAGTAAGCCTTTCTGGAAGACTGGGTTGGGCCTAAATCTTTCCTTTACCTTGCCCTGGGAGATCTTCAGTAGCAGCCAGGTTGGCTTAACAAGAAGCAGCCAGGTGGGTAGTTCCTGCAATTAGTAGAACTGGGAATCAGTGTTTACGGTGAAGTTGGAGTTACTCCTGTATTCAACCTACAACATTTTTGTGCTACTTTTCAAAGGGACTGAGAGTTCCTAGTCCTTAAGGGGCTTTTACTTTTCTATCAGAGACTGTTAGCAGTTTTCGAAAGATAGCTGTACTGATCAAATGAAAATCGTACGACGATCTGGCATCGTCCAAATTTTTTTTTTTGTGCATGTCCGATAGAATAATATTAGAGGAACTGTCATGATCGGCTCTCAAAAGCGCTGTACTAACGATCCGATTATCGTACGATCGCGTCAAAAGCAGTATTTTCCGTTCGATTTTCTGATTGTGTGTACGGGGCTTAAGGTAAGGCATCTGCCGTCCGTTTCCCGTGAGGGGGGGGGTGCCGGGTGATCTCTGCCATCCCTCTCCTGGGGGGGGGGGGGGGCTGTTGATGGCAGCTGTCTGTTTCTGAAGGGGGGGTTTTGATGTTAGTTTGTGCCCCCCCCCTTCAAATTTTGAGCACCAGTGTTTAGCTACCTGTGCCCTTTTTTTCAACAATAGTTTGCCTAATAGCCTTGTAAAAGGTAAAAATAAAATATAAAAACACCTCCCACAGACCTCCAATGGGATTCTGCGCTAAGATCAGGGTTCCTCCTGGGTTCCCGATCCCTGTAGAGGGCCAACTGCTGAAAATTTTACTCACATGTCCATAGCTCCCAACTGTCCCTGATTTCGAGGGGCTGTCCCTGATTTGGAACAATGTCCCTCTGTCCCTCTTTCCCCCTCATTTTTTTCCTTTATTTGGTCTGATCCATATAGTTGTATATAAAATGCACTTTTTAGCTTTCAAAAAGTGTTTCCCGGTGCTAAACCTATCATCCAAATTCTAAAATTTCTGCAATTGTTCATTTTAAAAGCCAATATAAAGGAATATTAGTGGTAAAAAAAAGCACTTGTGGATTTTATTAACCTTTTTTTTTTGTTTATGTCCCCTTTAAGGGGTGTGGCAGGGGGGTATACCTGGCTATACCCAGTGATGTAAGTAACTCAGTTAAAATGGAGTTACTTAACGCAGTTACTTTAGAAGGTAACGAGTAATCTAACTGATTACTCTTCCCCTCATGGTAACTCCGTTCCCATTACTTGGGCGGCCTTACCGCAATTACATCTACCTCCCGGGAGGCCCGCCGTGGCCGCGCTGCCTGGCTGTTCGTTCCGCCGCGGAGAGGGGGGCTTTCACCCGCTGAGCTGAGAAGAGGCTGAGACTCAGAGAGACTGTCTGGACCGCCCCATCCCGCCCCGCCTATCCAGAGAGAGAGAATGTAGGGAGGCGGGCGGACACTGAAAAAATTAAGTCAGCTGACCAGCTGACACCAATCGAGTGAAGGGGAGGGTCTCTCTCTCTCCCCATGAGGAAAGGCATCCCTGGAGACATTCAAGTAAGTGACTGTCTGATGATTCGAATTGCAGTGCAATCGAACCATCCCAAGTCCTCCACCACCTCTGCTTCTTACTGATCCCATCCCTACCCACCCACCATCACTTCTACAACAGAGGTGATGGGGGATAGGGTAGGGATGAGATCAGTGGTGGTGGGGGATTGGATCAGTAAGAGGCCGAGGTGGAGGTGGGAGAGGATGGCACCACCACCGCTGCCACCCCCCAAGTCCCACCGCTGCCACCCCCCCAGGTACACCACCGCTGCCACCCCCCCAAGTACACCACCGCTGCCACCCCCCCCCAAGTACCACCACTGCCACCCCCCAAGTACTGTACACCACCACCACTGCCACCCCCTCAAATACCACCGCTGCCACCCCTTAAGTACCACTGCTGCCACCCCCTCAAGTACCACCGCTGCCACCCCTGTCACAGTTACTTTGCTGAGTAACTAATTACTTTTCCAATGTAGTAACCGAGTTACTAACGCAATTCCTTTTTGGGAGAAGTCATTTTTAACTTAACTAATTACTTTTTTAAAGTAAGATGACCAACACTGCCTATACCTACATACGTTTGCTAGTAGATGTCCCTCATTCCCATCTCGAAATGTTGGGAGGTGTGCACGTCATCTCACACATCAAGTCGATTTCTCCACCTTCATTCCAGGTTCAATAATACAGAAAATTCTGCTTCAATTTCCTTTTTAATTATTCAGAGATCCATGTCCATACTCCTTGGTTCTTATACCCCCAAGGCGTATAGATATCATTGGTGAGGGAAACCTAGTTTGCAAAGTATTATGCAAAACTTTTCATGAACCTTCTAATATTTTTTTTTATTAATGCATCTTTATTTATGTATTTGTCGTAAAGAAATTACATACTGGTAAATAAGGATATCATTTCTTGTATATTAGAGTCAGTTGTTGTAAGAATATACTCGGCAATGTATCTCATTTTCCACTCTTTACACGAAGGGACTGACAAGAAAACATCAATAAATTATTAATGCACATTTTGAAGTTTACTTAAAGCGAAGCCAAAGTTTGAACAAGCGCTAGCTGCAGGCTGCCTCTCCCGCAACTTGTTTATTGCTGTGAAGACGGAAGAACCCATCAGGGGTTTGGCCTCCGCTGTAAACGGGTTCTGAAACTCTAAACATTGACTTTACATATCGCTTCCTGCAGAAGCAGTCATAATATACATAAAAAGCCATCAACAATCTCTGAAATTATTTGTCTATACAGGAGAGTCAACAGATGCCCTTCCATTTGTTATCAGTCAAAAACCAGGAGTTCTAGAGAAATGCAATGCCTGACGATGAGGCTCTTCAAGACTGGGCATAGAAAACAACTGCGTGATCCGAATGTTTATTTCTGATTATTCTTTGTCATCGTAGAAACATAGAAAAGTGGTCCACCGGATCTGCCCTATTTAACCGCTTAAAGAGGAAGTAAAGTCTCTTTTAAAAAATAAATAAAAAAAGGAACCTGAAAGGCAAAGGCATAATGAGCTAGTAGACATGTGCACAATAGAAAAATTTGTTTATTTTCGTTTCATTTCTGTTGGTTTCCGTTGATTCGTAACGATTCGTAATTTCGTAAGTCGTCGGTGTTCGTATTCGTAACGATTCGTATTTTTCGTAAGAGTTCTTTTTTCGTTGATTCATTTTTCCGTTTATTTTCGTTTATTCGAAATTCGGACGCATTCGTATTTTCGTAGATTTAGTTACATTCGTACTTTCGTAAGATTGATTTATTCGTACTTTCGTAACAATGTTTTCGTAGATTCGTAATCGGAGCATAATTCATCATTTTATGTAATGTGGATGCTATTATTACATTGTAAGAGACACAGAAAATTACGAATCGAAAAAAAAAGTTACGAATGTACGAATTTTTTTCGTTCAATCCATTCGAAGCACGTTAAGCAGCGCCATTGTAAGGGACACGGAAAATTACCAATTAAAAAAAAAAAATTATTTACGAATGTACAAATTTTTTCGTTCAATCCATTCGAAGCACGTTAAGCAGCGCCATTGTAAGGGACACGGAAAATTACCAATTCAAAAAAAAAAAAAAATTATTTACGAATGTACGAATTTTTTCGTTCAATCCATTCGAAGCACGTTAAGCAGCGCCATTGTAAGAGACACGGAAAATTACGAATCGAAAAAAAAAGGTTACGAATGTACGAATTTTTTTCGTTCAATCCATTCGAAGCACGTTAAGCAGCGCCATTGCAAGAGACATGGAAAATTATGAATCGAAAAAAAAAAAATTACGAATGTACAAATTTTTTTCGTTCCATCCATTCGAAGCACGTTAAGCAGCGCCATTGTAAGGGACACGGAAAATTACCAATTCAAAAAAAAAAATTATTTACGAATGTACGAATTTTTTCGTTCAATCCATTCGAAGCACGTTAAGCAGCGCCATTGTAAGAGACGCGGAAAATTACGAATCGAAAAAAAAAGGTTACGAATGTACGAATTTTTTCGTTCAATCCATTCGAAGCACGTTAAGCAGCGCCATTGCAAGAGACATGGAAAATTATGAATCGAAAAAAAAAATTACGAATGTACGAATTTTTTCGTTCCATCCATTCGAAGCACATTAAGCAGCGCCATTGTAAGGGACACGGAAAATTACCAATTCAAAAAAAAAAATTATTTACGAATGTACGAATTTTTTCGTTCAATCCATTCGAAGCACGTTAAGCAGCGCCATTGCAAGAGACCCGGAAAATTACGAATCGAAAAAAAAAAAAAAAGTTACGAATGTACGAATTTTTTTGTTCAATCCATTCGAAGCACGTTAAGCAGCGCCATTGCAAGAGACACGGAAAATTACGAATCGAAAAAAAAAAAAAAAAGTTCCGAATGTACAAATTTTTTCGTTTATTTTGATTTTCGTTGTCCCTGTTTTCGTTTTTCGGATTTTCTTCTTTCGTAGTTTCGTTGTTTCTAATTTGGTTATTTCGGATTTTAGTTGTTTTTCATATTCGTTCGATTCGATAATTCGTTATTCGTTAAAATTTTTAGCGAATCATTCGTTCATTCGTACGATAACGAATGAACGAATATAACGAATTTTAACGGAAAACGAATAAAAACGAAACGAATTGCACATGTCTTTGAGCTAGTATGCATAGCATACTAGCTCATTATGCATAACTTACCTGAGAACGAAGCCCCCGAAGTGACCCTCATCCACAACTTCCACCGGCGCCATCAATCGCGGAGTGACTTCCGGGTCTCGCCGCTCCAGCGCTGTCATTCGCTGGAGCGGCGATGACGCCACTCCCGCGCATGCGCACGAGATCGGCATATCGCCGTTATCTCGGCATGCTCAGTGCGCCTGCGCGCCGCTGTCTATGGCGCATGCGCCGTAGATAGCGGTGCCTTCTCTTTTCCTAAACCATGTAGGTTTAGGAGATATTTATTGGACCTACAGGTAAGCCTTAATCTAGGCTTACCTGTAGGTCAAAGTGGTTTGTAAGGGTTTACAACCACTTTAAGCCCCGGACCATTTGGCTGGCCAAAGACCAGAGCACTTTTTGCGATTCGTCACTGCTTCGATTTAACTGACAATTGCGCGGTCGTGCGGCGTGGCTCCCAAACAAAATTGACGTGCTTTTTTTCCCACAAATAGAGCTTTCTTTTGGTGGTATTTGATCACCTCTGTGGTTTTATTTTTTGCGCTATAAACAAAAAAAGAGCGTCAATTTTGAAAAAAACACATTATTTTTTACTGTTTGCTATAATAAATATCCCCCAAAAAAATATAAAAAAAGTTTTTTTTTTCCTCAGTTTAGGCCGATACGTATTCTTCTACATATTTTTGGTAAAAAAAAAAATCGCATTAAGCGTTTATTAATTGGTTTGCGCAAAAAGTTATAGCGTCTACAAAATAGGGCATAGATTTATGGCATTTTTATTAATAATTTTCAATTTAGTCAATTTTGAAAAAAACTAATTCTTTTTTACTTTTTGCTATAAAAAATATCCCCCAAAAATATATAAAAAAACATATTTTTTCCTCATTTTAGGCCGATACGTATTCTTCTACATATTTTTAGTAAAAAAAAATCGCATTAAGCGTTTATTGATTGGTTTGCGCAAAAGTTATAGCGTCTACAAAAATAGGGGATATATTTATAGCATTTTTTTTATTTATTTTTTTTACTAGTAATGGCGGCGATCAGCGATTTTTATTGTGACTGCGACATTATGGCAGACACGTTGGACAATTTTGACACATTTTTGGCACCATTGGCATTAATACAGCGATCAGTGCGATTAAAAATGCATTGATTACTGTAAAAATGTCAGTGAAGGGGTTAAAACTTGGGGGCAGTGAAGGGGTTAATGTGTGTCCTAGTGTGTGTTCTAACTGTGGGATGGGACTGTGCAGGGAAACTAACAGATCGCTGTTCATACTCTGTATGAACAGACGAGCTTTAGAGAACTTAGAGAACTGGAAACTGTGTGTTACACACACAGCTCCCGGTTCTCTGTATGCCGCCGGGCACTCGCATCGGCTCGGGGAGTGAGCGGCCCCTAGTGGCCATTTATTTTACCGATGTAACATAACGACGATTCGCGCAGCCGAGCCATGTTGCCACAGTACAACTGCGGAGGCTGGTCGGCAAGCGGTTAATGTAGACACTATATAGCCAAAAGTATTGGGCCGCCTGCCTTTACACGCACATGAACTTTAATGGCATCCCAGTCTTAGTCTGTAGGGTTCAATATTGAGTTGGTTGACCCTTTGCAACTATAACAGCTTCAACTCTTCTGGGAAGGCCGTCCACAAGGTTTAGGAGTGTGTCTATGGGAATGTTTTGACCATTCTTCCAGAAGCGCATTTGCGAAATCAGGAACTGATGTTGGACGAAAAGACCTGGCTCGAAATCCCCGCTCTAATTCATCCCAAACAGAAACAGCGAATGCTAGCGCTCAGGGTACCGGTATAGTGATTCACAATCAATTCAATCAAAACTAGTAATAAAAAGCAGGACTGGATGAATCAGTTGTAAAAAGTCCACGAGTAAGTATAAAAAGTCCAATCAGTTGTAAGACATACTGAGTAGTGGCCCGGGGCGGACTGACCATTCGGCCACTCGGGCACTGCCCGAGGGCCCCAGGCCACTAGGGGGCCCCATCAGGGTTGCCAGCCTCAGTAAAACCAGGGACAGTATGTAAAAATCTGTGTTTTTTTTTACATCTGTCTCTGAAATGTCCCTTACCGACATCTTTTGGTCTAAAAATACAGAGATTATAGCTGCCCCACCTCTCCAGTACCTTCTCAGCCAATAGAAACATGTCTGTGTATACTGTGTATACTGTGTGTGTGTATATACTGTGTGGCCCCATAATCTCTGATTGCCTGGGGGGCCCCATGATCTCCTATTGCCCGGGGGCCCCATGAGTTGTCAGTCCGCCCCTGGTAGTGGATCTGGGGGACTGGATAACGACGATAAAGTCTAGAGCAGCCTTTCTCAACCTTTTCAACACAGAGGAACCCTTCAAATAGTTCTCTTGTCTCGGGGGAACCCCTGCTAGAAATCTACAACTCCTGATACATTAGTGTGATGGTCAGTGGGAAGAATGGTCCTTACACTTGGGAAGAATTACCTCCTTACAGATAGTTAAAAAGATTGATGATGTCAGTGGGAACTTATCTGAGGGGCAGAAATTGCCCAATGCTGAAGGAACCCCTAGCAACCTCTGGAGAAACCCTGGTCCATGAATACATCTGTACTTACTGATATGTAAGTGTTGAATATTTTATTGTACTATACATTAAAACATTGCACTCAGAGGTGCTTTTCTGTTCTTTCTCAATTCATCCCAAAGGTGTTCTATTGGGTTGAGGTCAGGACTCTGTGCAGGCCAGTCAAGTTCCTCCACCCCAAACTCGCTCATCCATGTCTTTATGGACCTTGCTTTGTACACTGGTGCGCAGTCATGTTGTAACAGGAAGGGGCCGTCCCCCAAACTGTTCCCACAAAGTTGGGAGCATGAAATTGTCCAAAATGTCTTGGTATCCTGGCGCCTTTATGCTAGCTGCCATAACACCGGTATCCTCCTCTGCCCCGTACACACGGTCGGAAATTCCGATGGAAAATGTCCGATCGGACCATGTTGTCAGAAAATCCGGCCGTGTGTGGGCTCCATCGGACTTTTTCCCTTGGAATTTCTGACTGAAAAAATTTGAGATCCTGCTCTCAAATTTTCAGACAACAAAGTCCGATCAGACTTTTTCCGATCGCGTGTAGGGAATTCCGATGGACAAAGTGCCACGCATGCTCAGATCAAGTTATGAGACCAAAGCTATTGGCTACTAGCCTCTACGTAGTTCCGTTGTACGCAACGAACGTCACCACGTTCAGAATGATCGGATTTTCCGACAACTTTGTCTGACCGTGTGTATGCAACACCAGTGTCGGACAAAATCCAACGGAAAAAATCAGACGGATTTTGTGGTCGGAATTTCCGACCGTGTGTACGGGGGCTTCTTCAGCGGGTGGTCCGCTTTCAGATAAAAGTGGTCTCTGCGACGGATTCGTGAAGAAATGGTGTTTTAAGCTTTCCGCCCTCCTATGCTCAACACCTCTCCGCGCTGTTTGGGTGTATATGTTTACAATCTTTGGGGTAATAACTGGTATAGACCCCGGAGCAGGGTAAATATATAAATAGATAAATAAATATATATTATGTGAGTGAATAAATAAATAAATAAATATTCAGTGTAGCGCTGTGTATAAAAAATACAAATGATTATAAAGGTGTGATTATTTGATACTAGATTATAAATAAATACATCAATAGTAGTGGTAAGCAGTTGATTTTAGAAGTGTGCTAAAATGCAATCTGTAGCTGCTGCTTAAATAACAATAGGATAGAAAAAAATATAAGTAAAGAGGTAGACACGTGAATGCTCTATGGCTGTGTCTATCAGATACTTATAGCAGCGCTTGGTGCTAATTTTCAACTAGAGTTGAAAGATTAGTGCATATATGTACATTTAGTGAGTACAAACATAAATAAACAATAAAAAAATGTCTAAAAGCAGTAAAGCAAAGTGTACCGTAAAAAATCAACTTTACATTACGTTTTAAAGTGCTGAGTGCATAAATCAAATAAATAAATAAATAATAGATTCAAAGTGCACGTGAACAAATAAATAAACGAGTTTGATCGATGAGTGAATTGCACTGCGTTTTTTTCATCAAATGAATATCAACAAAAAAAGTCCGCGTGACGACAAACACGATCCTCCAATCTGATGGATCAGCAATATGGCGAAAGTGACAGTTCAAAATAACAGGTGACAATCGATTTTGTGTTGACTCTCCGTGAGTAATCCGCAAACTTCCACCTTAAGTGACACCGTGTTACAGAGATTAGCCCCTCTTGGGGATGCACTCACCAGAGGTATGCTCAAAATACGCCTGTAGTATTATACCCTGAGGGCCTTCTCCACCAGCATGGAAGTGACGTCACACGCTTGCGGTCCACGGTGCGCTCCAGCAGATCCGGACAGGAAGGACGCCACCCTGTGTCTCTGAGGAAACAGGAAAAGCTCCACAACCGGCGCTAGAGAGCAGGCACAGTACCGCACATTCATACATTTATCCAAATGCTGATTTTTTAACTATTTCTGGTACGCTTAACCCCCTAGGGGGAAGTTTTTTTGTTTAGGGAAAAAGATTAATTTTTAATAAATGAAGTTGATTTAGCAATATTACGCTATGTGGCCCCTTGTTTAATTACATGCACAACTGTATATAACCACACTGGAGAAAGAGGCTGATGCACTGGAGGTATCCATGCGCGGGTGAATGCAGTAGCAGATGCTGGTGGAGAAGGCCCTCAGGGTATAATACTACAGGCGTATTTTGAGCATACCTCTGGTGAGTGCATCCCCAAGAGGGGCTAATCTCTGTAACACGGTGTCACTTAAGGTGGAAGTTTGCGGATTACTCACGGAGAGTCAACACAAAATCGATTGTCACCTGTTATTTTGAACTGTCACTTTCGCCATATTGCTGATCCATCAGATTGGAGGATCGTGTTTGTCGTCACGCGGACTTTTTTTGTTGATATTCATTTGATGAAAAAAACGCAGTGCAATTCACTCATCGATCAAACTCGTTTATTTATTTGTTCACGTGCACTTTGAATCTATTATTTATTTATTTATTTGATTTATGCACTCAGCACTTTAAAACGTAATGTAAAGTTGATTTTTTACGGTACACTTTGCTTTACTGCTTTTAGACATTTTTTTATTGTTTATTTATGTTTGTACTCACTAAATGTACATATATGCACTAATCTTTCAACTCTAGTTGAAAATTAGCACCAAGCGCTGCTATAAGTATCTGATAGACACAGCCATAGAGCATTCACGTGTCTACCTCTTTACTTATATTTTTTTCTGCGACGGATTCGCTGCAAGATCACTTTTATCTTCGGCGGGAGAGGGCCCCCCCTCCCACCATGCTCCGGTGCCCTCCGCCGCTTACCTGAGCCGCTGGCAGCACCAGAGGCGATCGGATCCTGTCCCCTCTGTGGTATGGAGATGATTGAGGGGAAAATGGCCCCCACCCAGCTCCATACCATTGCAGGGCGGAAACAACGTCAAAATGTCACTTCCGCCCCCCCCCCCCCATAGCTCTTGAAGGGACATTCTATTTTTCAAACTACATTTTTTTTTGTGTAAATATGAGACGTGAGGTCTTTTTGACCCCAGATCTCATATTTAAGAGGTCCTGTCATGCTTTTTTTTTACTATTACAAAGGATGTTTACATTTCTAGTAATAGGAATAAAAGTGACACAATTATTTTTCTTTTAAAAGAACAGTGTAAAAATAAATAATTAAAGGTAAAATAAATAAGAGCTCACGTGCAGAAGCGAACGCATACGTGAGTAGAGTCCGCATATGAAAACGGTGTTCAAACCACACATGTGAGGTATCGCTGTGATCAGTAGAGCGAGAGCAATAATTTTAGCCCTGGACCTCCTCTGTAACTCAAAACGTGCAACCTGTAGAATTTTTCGCCTATGGTACGTCTATGTATATACGTATATATTTATACGTATGTAAAAATAGGTATACTGTCGAATGCAGCCATTCTCAGCCAGGATTCTGTAGAAACCTATGGTTCCTCTACAGTTTGCTGGGGGGGGGGGTTCCTTTATCTGTGAAGGACTGGCCATCTGACGGTACCTGTATATTTTAGGGGCCAATGCCACTTAACAGACCCAGCAGCATCACATCAATGATCTTTTTAACGGTTTGCAAAGGGGAAATTTTGATCATCGCTGTAAGAAGGGCATCCTTCGCACTAAACTAGGATTTAAGGAGCATTCTTTCCACTGACCACCAATGTAAGGAACATTCTTCTCAATAATTACCAGTGAGGAGTATTCCCCCCACAGATCACTAATGTAAGGGGCATTCTTCCCACTGACCACCAATGTGAGGGGCATTCTTCCCACTGACCACCAATTTAAGGTGCATTCTTCCCACTGACTAGTCTACCAATGTAAGCAGCATTCTTCCAACTGACCTCCAATGTAATAAGCATTCTTTGCACTGACCACCAATGTAAGGAGCTTTTTTCACACTGACCGCCAATGTAAGGAATTTTCTTCCCACTGATCATCAATGTAAGGAGGGTCCTTCTCACTGACTACCAATGTAAGGGACATTCCTTTTTACTGATCACCAATTTAAGGAGCATTCTTTCTAATGACCTTTAATGTAAGGGACATTCTTCCCACTGACCACCAATGTAAGGGACATTCTTCTCACTGATCACCAATGTAAGGAACATTCTTCCCACTGATCACCAATGTAAGGAGCATTCTTCTCACTGATCACCAATGTAAGGACATTCTTCCCACTGATCACCAATGTAAGGAGCATTCTTCTCACTGATCACCAATGTAAGGAGCATTCTTCCCACTGACCACCAATGTAAGGAACATTCTTCCCACTGACCACCAATGTAAGGACATTCTTCCCACTGATCACCAATGTGAGGGGCATTCTTCCCACTGACCACCAATGTAAGGAGCATTCTTCCCACTGACCACCAATGTAAGGAGCATTCTTCCCACTGATCACCAATGTAAGGAACATTCTTCCCACTGACCACCAATGTAAGGAGCATTCTTCCCACTGACCACCAATGTAAGGAGCATTCTTCCCACTGACCACCAATGTAAGGACATTCTTCCCACTGATCACCAATGTAAGGAGCATTCTTCCCACTGACCACCAATGTAAGGAGCATTCTTCTCACTGACCACCAATGTAAGGACATTCTTCCCACTGATCACCAATGTAAGGAGCATTCTTCCCACTGACCACCAATGTAAGGAGCATTCTTCTCACTGATCACCAATGTAAGGGACATTCTTCCCACTGATCACCAATGTAAAGCCCCATACACACGGTCGGACAATCCGCGGACCAGGTCGGTCGGATTTTGTCCGTCGTACTTTGTCCGATGTTGGTGTTGCGTACACACGGTCGGACTACGTTGTCGGAATATCCGGTCTGGAAGAACGTCGTGACGTAAGTCGTCGTCCACGAGATTAGAAAAGGGAAGTTCAGCACCACGTCAGGCACCCGTTGGGCTCCTTCTGCTGATCCCGTGTTTATCGAGAGTTAGTCGAAGTTTGGTGACTTAAGATTCGCGCTTCTCAGTTTTCTGACTCAGATCGTTACTGCTCTTCAGTTTGTGCTTGTCGTGCGTATCTGTTTATTAGTGCGTGTAGTCAGTTCGCATTTGTTGGTCATTGCGGCCTATATCTTGATATAGGACGCTTTGATTTGCACTGCTTATTGTCTGCTCGTTGCTGGTATTCATTTCGTTCTTTCAGGCCTTGCTGTTTATCGTGCTTTCTGTTTGTCCGTTCTGACCAGCCGACCTTTTGTGACCTTGTGAGCGATGTTTCCCGTGCGTACTCGTCGCCGAGTTTGTGCTGTACGCGGAATTGGTGTCGGGCTTTTAGCTTTGAGCCAAGACCCGTCCATGAACAGAGTGACGAGGAGTATGTGGACCAAGAATTGGTTGCTTCAGCGTGACCAATTCTCGCACATGCCTTTGCTTCGTGAGATCCGGGAGAATAATCCTGATGATTTCAGGAACTTTCTCAGGATGACGGACCCCGATTTTCACCATCTTTTGGCCTTGCTGACCCCCTTTAACAGCCTGCAGGATACCAGCATGAGACAAGCCATTACTCCGGAGCAGAGGCTTGTTGCCACGTTGAGGTACTTGGCGACAGGGAGAAGTCTTCAGGATTTGAAGTTCTCTTCAGGTATCTCTCCCCAGGCCCTGGGAATCATTATTCCAGAGACCTGTTCTGCCATCATTCAGGTCCTGCAGGAGGACTATATTAAGGTAACATTTCTCCTTTACTATTCCCTTCTATGTATGCTCTGTTTGCTAATGTCTTCTATTTTTGACCTCCTTCCCTAATTACCATGATTGCAATATGTTCTAATATGCTGTGCCCCTTTTCTCCTTCATGCATTTTTCCCTTCACTTACCTCCCCAGCATGCTCTTCTGCCCCAATAGACACCTATGGCCTAGTCACTTAAGCAATGTCTTTTGTCTGCTGCATAGTATTTTTTGCCCCCAAACAGCCCCTAAAATATGCACAAATGTTTGCTGTGTGGTTTACTTCATGTAGAGCCCCCTTTTTTTTTCTTTTTTTGTTGGGGGGGGGGGGGGGCAAACTCATTAGGAACCCCCTCCCCCAACTGCTCTGTCAGATGGTACCAATCCTTTATCTGCTGCCTTTCCTAAGGTCAATACACACTATATACCTACCTCTTTATAGTGGCATCTTTAGGGATGAATTCAGCAAAGCATGTAGTGCAAGGGGCTGCCTCCATACATTCCATTTCCTATTTTTTTGTCTTCTTTCCCTCCTATTAGCTTGCTTGGTAATTTAATAATGTCACACTGTGCCTGCCTTTTTTTTTGGGGGGGGGGGGGGGGGGGTTGAAATGTTATTTGATCTTTCCTGGGGGCTGCCAATAGTGTTAAGTACAGAGGGTCTGGCCAAACTAGCACACATTATTGAGCCATTTGCCAATCAATGAAGTGCAGAGGGTTACCTGTCCACCACCCCCCCCCCCCCAAAACCCTAGTTATTGCCAATGTCCCATCAGAAGTGGGGGATTGATGGGGGTGAGTAATCTGTGAAGGGGAGCCTCTACTTTTCTGTGCAAATACTTTCCAGCCTCCAATTTTATACAATGCTCTTGTTCCAAGATGTTGATTGTCTAATCTGCTTGCAATGTTTAGGTGCAAAGTGACTATTTTTTTTTTTCTTGTTTCACTCCACAGTTCCCTTCCACGCCACAGGAATGGCAGACTGTGGCCTCCCACTTTGCCAGCCGTTGGGACTTTCCTAACTGCGGAGGGGCAATTGATGGGAAACACGTCCGCATCGTCCCACCGCCCAACTCGGGGTCCTACTATTATAATTATAAAGGGTTTAATAGTGTAGTGATGTTGGCGGTGGTGTCGGCAACATACGAGTTTATGTATGTGGACGTGGGGATGAACGGCCGGATCTCGGATGGTGGTGCCATTACGCACACGGAGTTCTACTGGCGTCTCCAAAGTGGCAGTCTGTGCTTGCCACCTCCAGAGGAGAATGCCGGAGGACTCCCCTTCGTCTTTGTCGCAGATGAAGCGTTTGCGTTGACTCCCCATGTGATGAGGCCGTTCCCGATGAGGACCCTCACCCCGGACCAGAGGGTCTTCAACTACAGGCTGTCCAGAGCCAGAAGAGTGGTGGAGAACACTTTTGGCATCCTGGCCAGCCGCTTCCGCCTGTTCCTGACGGCATTTAACTTGGCGGAATACAAACTGAACCACATAGTTCTTGCCTGTTGCATATTGCACAACTTCCTCAAAAGACATAACAGGAACTATGTGGTGCCCGTTGGCCCAGATGTGGAGGGCCCTCCAAATGCGGACCTCACAGCCCTTCAAGTGGCACGTCCAGGCTTGCCCCCTCTAAATGCCCGCGTGGTCCGCGAGCAATATATGGAGTACTTTGTGGGTAGGGGGGCCATTGCTCTGCCTGACGATGTGTGAGAGGCATTTTTTAATAAATATGATATTTTAACCAACCTATGATTTCTTGTCATTTCAGTCTTCTTTTTAGCTTATTTTACCTTGACATTTTTTCCCTTTGCCTTCGACAGTGGGAATGCACTTTCTGGGCAAAAGGAGGTAACAGTCTCTTCTTCCCAAAAAGATTATTCTCATGTTGTGTGTTTGCTACCTAATCTTTGGTCTAGAGAAGGTTTGTCCTGCATAACTGACAGCCAAAATACTCCTTTTCATCACCAGGTCTGACATGTGTGTATTCTCAAAAATGCTGTGCTCCGTGTTTTCGTACAAAGCACTGTGGGTGTCATTTACATAAGTCAAATCCGCTATGCTCTACAAGTGCATTGAAAAAGTTCCCTGGGAAAGAAAATTGCAGTGCAAAGTGGATTTGCCTTTAGTAAATAACACCCATTGCCCCCCATATCCTTTACATTTGACATACATAATGCATTGTGTTTTTTAAATAAGGAAGCCACACATTTAGAAAAATAAAAAGTTTACTAGGAAAACATTCACAAGTGCGTTTACAATCTTCACGCCAAAACTGACAACATCTTGGTTATTTACAACATTGTTTACAAACATTCCGCAATTGGTAAAACCAGGCATGGAGCAAAACAGAACCTAGGAACTTGGAAAGTTCAACTTTGTAAAGTGAAGACAAGATCAGACATGACTATATGTTCAAAGTGTGTTTGATCTTGCCTTCATCACATGGGGGGGTCACCCCCGAAAAGTGGAAATTTGGAACATGCACACAATTTGGGTCTGAAAATGGTCATTAGATGGTAAAACACATGCCTAGAAGCTTCAAAAGTGCCATTTCCCATCATGGGGATGAATGGACGTTTTTTGGGGGTGCAACCCCTTCACCACAACCACTTTCGTAGTTCGTAAAGTGTTTGCACCCCCAAAAAAACGTTGGCATTCATCCACCATGATGGGAGCTAGCACATGTGGACACAATGTGTGCATGTTCCAAATTTCACACAGTTTTTAAGTTGCAAATGTGTTCAGAAGCTGGCACAAATGTGTGTTAATTACTTGGTGCGTTTTCATATTTTTCCTAAAACATCAATGATGTTCTTCAATTTTTGTTGAACATCATTGATGTTTTGCTTTATGTAATCTAGATCTCTATTGCAGACCATTATCTCTCCGATGAGTACGTGGCACTCTCTGTGGTAAAGTGCGATTTTTCTTCCACAACATCCACGTCACCTAAAAACCACAAACAAACAAAAATGGGGTGTTGGAAATGAGGCAGCCATACATTGATTAGCTTACCAGTAGCTGTGTTCTCCCACACTCACCTGTTGTGGTGACAATTTCTCCAAGTTCGATGATCTCTCCTTCCTCCTCCTCCTCCTCTGCTTCTGTTCTTTCCCCTTTTTTGGGAGGTGTTGGTTTGGGGGTTTCCTCAGACGGCCCAAGTTTTCGCTCCCCTATGAGAATGTACAAAAGGAATATTTAGCAACACAATCTATTGAGGGCAGAAATAGGAAATGACAAACATTGCTTGAAAGTGACGGACACTATTTTAGTTTGGCCAGTTACAAATGCCAACTACATGAATGTAGTCACTTTGTAAAGGTGCTAAACTGACTAGCTTTTTGTTAGAAGTTTGTGTGATGGAGACACCCCTCTAGTATCCACTGGAGCACATGTGTGGAAAAGCCTAATAAAAAGGGGGTTGGGTGTCCCAGCACTAGTGCTCTAGAGTCCAGATGGGTAAACAGCTACTGGGTGACCTCTCCTTTACATTGAATAAATTGGCTTTACATTCTTGATGACATTTCTAGTGAGAACAAACTTCCTTTCCCCCAAAAAAACACCAAACATCGTATTATAAGTGGCCGAACGATCGAGGTTGCGTACGATCGAATGGACACACACACGACCATGACAGTGGCAGAAAGATCGAGGCTGAGTACGATCGAATGCACAGACGAACCTGAAAGTGGCCATTTTGGAATGTACAACTTTGTAAAAATCAAACCACAATGGAGCAGTATGCAAGCAAGAAATCAAACACAAAACCCAACTACTTACTTTTTTGAAGAATTCGCTTGATCTTTCTGTACTGATCGGCCTCCCTCAGTTTCAGGTCTGACCAGCGTTTCCTCAGTTGCTCCTTGGATCGTTGTACCCCAAACTGATTGTACAGCCTTCTCACAACTTTAGACATGATCTTGGCCTTGCGGACATTGGGGTTGAGGTAAGGCCCATACTTCCCATCATAGTCGCTCCTCTTTAATATGTCCACCATCTCCAACATTTCTCCAAATGACATATTTGAGGCCTTGAATTTCAGGCTCCGGGATCGGGACGTTTCTGCCTCCGGACTTTCCTCGTCCTCCTCCTCGTTGGTGGGATATTTGTGGCGCACCTGCTGTGTCCCCGCCATGTGCTCTCCCCACTACGCTGTAAAGAGAAGGGGTGGGGAATAGACGAGAAAGATCGTCAGGGGCGGGCGGAGTTTGAAGCATGCGCAGTGTATATAAAACGTCACACGCCTGTGTCGTAGCCACGATCTGGGAGACGAGGGGAGAGAAAACTCACGCACGAGACGATCGCTACAAACGAAGGTACAATTTGACGTTGGTACATAACTAGCCTAGACTGATTTGAACTTGAGGCTTCTTTATGGAGAAGATTAGGAGAGTTTAGCCTGACATAATTGAGAGGGTTTTGTGTGGTGTTGTGTCTTGCAGAGATTATGCAGGGATTCAACGACATGAGTTTTCTCCCCCTCTTCATTGCCAAATTCAGGGAATTTCCCGTTTTATGGCAGGGTAAACACCCACATTACACCAACAAACCAAAGAGGCACGCAGCCCTGGAGGAACTTGTGGAATTTGTCAAGCCAAGGTTCCCCACGGCAACTGTTGATGATCTAAGAAAGAAAATTGGCAGCCTGAGGAGTGCGTATATCAGGGAGCGGAAGAAGGTCGTGAAGTCTGAGGAAACTGCAACTTCAGCAGATGAGGTCTATGTGCCCAAGCTCTGGTACTATCAGAGTCTCCATTTTCTGAAAGACCAGACTGATGTCACGGAGCCAACCTCGACTCCTCCTTCCACGCTTCCTTGCGCGCAGCCCACCCCTGATGAGGCTTCCGAGGAGCAACCTGGGCCTTCCAGTATGGAAGAGGTGGAGGAGCCCAGCTTGTTCCAGGTATAGTAGTTTTGTTACCATTTATGGGAATAATGAATGATGTTCACTTAATTCAGGATCCCCAATTGCTTAGTTCCTAACGTGTTTGACATATCAACTGACAGTAGTGTGGGAGACATTTGGGGCCAGAATCTAAACTGCAGGGCTGAGAATTGTATGGTTTTCTATTTGTAAACATTTTGCACCAGTCACTAGATGAGAATTGTGTGTGTTTTGATGAACAAATAACTGAAACTATGTCCCTTTTTCATACACAGGAAGACCTCAGCCAGGAGGTGGCTGTGGAAGGTGGCAGTCAGGAGGAGGCAGGGGTTAGTGGCAGCCACCAGCTGGGTAGTGGCAGCCAAGAGGGGGCTAGGCCTCGGAGCCTGACTGACACCCAAACCCTCCCCTCCGCCTTCCGTACAAAAGGGCGAGAAGGGGGGGTTATGCGGCACAGTCAGCGCTCCGGATGATCAGAGAGGCTTCAGACTCCCTACATGCCACACCCGCCGACGAGGAGACCTTTGGCTCGGTGGTTGTCACAAAAATGATGGGTATGGAGGTGAGGCAACGCAACATGTGTGAGGGGCTCATCCTCCATGTCCTAAATAAGGGTAGGGCTGGGAGATGACCCCAGTCACACATGTTTGCCATAGCTACCATGCTCCCCCTCCTCCTCCTCCTCCTCCTCCTTCTGCCACCCCACCAGCACGACAGCCACAGCGTGCAAGGAAGCGTGGAAGGAAGACCTGAGAGTGACGACCTGGAATCAGTCTGGTCTGAGAGAAGATGGAGCCTCTTGTAGTACCAGAGCCTGGGGACCTAGATGGCATCTGCTGCAGTTCCGGATACTTTGGACTTCACGACCAGATTGCACTCCCCTTAATATACGTACTCCTCAGGCCCCCAATTTTCTACGCTTGAACAATGATGGTTGCCGTGGGGGGCCAAGACTTTGCAAATTCCCCAAGTTTCACCATGGCTGCGTTCCTCTTTGGTTTGTTGGTGTGACCTAAATAAAGGTTTTTTTGATTTGAAATAATCATTGACTATTGTGTTTTACTTTGCTACAATGACAGTTTTTCTTTGAGTAAGCAGGTACATTTCACTAATCCTAAAGTAGAATTAACAAGGGGCACCAACAACAAACAAACTCCTAGTAAATGTAAGCAAGAAATACAAATGTAAATAATGTGTTTTTGGTAATTTGAGACACACAACCCCCCTCCAAAAAAAAAAAAAATAAAAACAAAAAATAACATTCAAATATGTATTCCCCAAAAAAAAACAAACAAGACAAATCATGGTAAAAAAATAACAAAGATTCTTTTCCGTTCTGAGTAAAAATAAACATGTAGTGTATAAATGCTGCAAAGTAATAAAGAAGTAAGTTTGTGAGAAGTGCGGGTGAATAGGAGCAGCTAAAAGATGTCATTCTTGTTGCATTGTAAAGAAAAAGAGAATGCGCTGCATTAAAGACATTTTAACATTGCAGCGTGACGAATGTGCTGTGTCGATTAGGAAAGGTAGTTTTACCTGACCGAGCGCTTCCGTCACAGAATTTCTTCTGAGCATGCGTAGCACTTTGTCCGTCGGACAAGCGTACACACGCTCGGATTTGGTGTGATCGGACCGGGTTGACGGCAAATCTTTCCAGCAGGAGATAAGACTTTGTCCGACGGACAAACCGACGAACACTGTCCGATGGTGCATACACACGGTCTGATTTTTCAACAACCTTGTCCGATCGGACCAAATTGATGAAAAAGTCCGACCGTGTGTATGGGGCTTAAGAGGCATTCTTCCCATTGATCCAGGTTGAGAAAGGTGTGTCTAATGGAAAGACAAGTCTTACTACCCTCATAAACCAGTGATATGCTCTCTATAGAGCCCTATAGACACGTTGGGTTTGCTCCTACAAGTGGCAGATGGAAAGGGGACATTTTTCCCCGTGTAGTTATTGGTCGTGCATTTTTTTTCTATCACCATCGCTCTCATACACATTGTCACAATACTCATTCTTTGTGACAATTCTTGCAGAGGGGCGGCAGTCCTGGCTCTTTTTTTTGTTTTCCTAATGCAAAATGGAAACAGAAAATCTCATTGATCATCACGGATAACAAGGACAGCTGGTTCTTAGAAGACTTTAACAAATATTAAAGAAATCTAATTGACATGAACTGACAGTAATGGGATGTCCGTGCATTTATAATACATGAAAACCACATTACTAATGTGTTGGTGTGAATAGACACTAAGCCATGCACTTCGCCTAAAAGCAGTGCTTATTAAAAATGTGATATTTGAGGCTTTGTGGCTGAGATTTATTGCCTTCTCTATGTGCAGGTATTAAGAAGCTTTTCTTTAATTACAGTCCTACCTTACCAATATACAAGGAACTAAATTGCCAGAGCAGTTTAACCACCTCAATACCGGGCAACTTACTGCCCAGGCCATTTTTCAGCTTTCAGTGCGGTCACACTTTAAGTGACAATTGCGCGGCCCAGGGCCATCTTTAACCACATGCCAACCGCGCTATAGTCGAAAGACGTCTACAGCGCGGTCGGCTTGTTCTAAGTGGACGTCCTACTGACGTCCTCCCAGAAACTTGCTCCTGCGCGCCCCCTGGGGCGCGCACTCGGGAACATCCGTGACCGCCGGGTTCTGCATCACAGATCACTGTAAACAGCTGCTGATAGCGTCCGTTTACCACGTGATCGCTCCGTCAAATGACGCAGCGATCACATGTACACAAACCGGCGTCACATCATGACGCCGGTTCCTCCCTCCCCTCTCTGTACCGATCGGTACAGTGAGAGGGGAGAAGCGGAAAGGGGAGAGACGGGACCAGCGCTGTGGGCTGGATGTGTAGTGCCCACAGCGCTGGTCAGTGCCTGCAATACTCTGCCACCGCTGTGCAATGCTCTGCAACCACTGTGCAATGCTATGCAACCACTGTGCAATGCTATGCAACCACTGTGCAATGCTCTGCAACCACTGTGCAATACTCTGCAACCACTGTGCAATGCTCTGCAACCACTGTGCAATACTCTGCAACCACTGTGCAATGCTCTGCAACCACTGTGCAATGCTCTGCAATACTCTGCAACCACTGTGCAATACTCTGCAACCACTGTGCATTGCTCTGCCACCATTGTGCAATACTCTGCCACCACTGTGCAATACTCTGCCACCACTGTGCAATGCTCTGCCACCACTGTGCAATGCTCTGCCACCACTGTGCAATGCTCTGCAACCACTGTTCAATACTCTGCAACCACTGTGCAATGCTCTGCACCACTGTGCAATACTCTGCAACTACTGTGCATTGCTCTGCCACCACTGTGCAATGCTCTGCCACCACTGTGCAATGCTCTGCAACCACTGTGCAATGCTCTGCCACCACTGTGCAACCACTGTGCAATGCTCTGCAACCACTGTGCAATGCTCTGCAACCACTGTGCAATACTCCAATACTCTGCCAATACTCTGCAATACTCTGCCAATACTCGCCAATACTCTGCAATAATGTTTAATAGAAACAAAGATTTATTTTTTTACCGAATTTTCAGTATTTTTTGGATTTATAGCGCAAAAAAAAAGAAAACCCAGCGGTAATCAAATACCACCAAAAGAAAGCTCTATTTGTGTGAAAAAAATTAAATTTAATTTGGGTACAGTGTTGCATGACGGAGTAATTGTCATTCAAAGTGTGAGAGCACCGAAAGCTGAAAATTGGTCTGGTTAGGAAGGGGGTTTAACTGCCCAGTGGTCAAGTGGTTAATACTGATTGGACCCTGGGCAAAAATGTTCTTGCCCCCCCCCCCATGCAATTTCACTCTCCACCTGCTCTGAGACATACAATAAATAGCAGCTAGACTTAAAATCAGTTACTGTATCAGATCAGGCAGCTATTGCGATTGCTTGCCAGCGGTTACAGCATATCATTACTGCTTACTGACTGGTTGCTAGAGGTTACAGCACACATTACAGCTCACTGATTAGTTGCTAGAGGTTACAGCAAATGATTTCTGCTTGTTAGAGATTACTGTACAGTAATGCCCCGTATACACGGTCGGATTCTCCGACAGAGAATGTCCTATCGGACAATGTTGTCGAATATTCCGACCGTGTGTGGGCTCCATCGGACTTTTTCCGTCGGATTTTCCGACGGACAAAGTTTTATCTCCTGCTCTCAAATTTTTCGACAACAAAGTCCTATCGGACTTTTTCCGATCGTGTGTAGCGAATTCCGACGGACAAAGTGCCACGCATGCTCAGATCACATTACAAGACCAAACCTATTGGCTACTAGCCTCTACGTAGTCCCGTCGTACACAACGAACGTCACCACGTTCAGGATGATCGGATTTTCCGACAACTTTGTCCGACCGCGTGTATGCAACACCAGTGTCGGACAAAATCCGTCTGAAAAAATCCGACGGATTTTGTGGTCGGAATTTCTGACCGTGTGTACGGGGCATTATACTGCTCACTGATTGGTTGCTAGAGGTTATAGCACATCATCTCCTCACTGCAGGGGGGGCATGATATACATATGAATGCCGCCTTTATTTACTTATTAATGCCACCGGCTGCAGCTATTTACTTATGAATGCCGGTTATTTACATGTAAACACAGGATCTGCAGGTGAGTCATCTGTACTCAACAATAGGGCAGAGCTGGGCAGCATTAGTACCAGCACTTCACACTGAGATATCGGAACACAGCACAGGACTAAAACTTCAAGGGACAGGGGAATTTAAACCAGGATAGTTGGCAAGTATGAGGCAGCTGCTTTGGGCCCCCAACAATGACAGGGCCCTGGGAAGCTGCCCCTTGTGCCCTGCCTTAAAGATGGCCCTGGCACGGCCATGCTACACTGTAACCAAGTGAAATTGTTACCATTTTCTTCACACAAATAGAGCTTTCTTTGGTGGTATTTAATCACTCCTGGGTTTTTTATTTTTTCCTAAAAAAAAAGTTTTTCTTTCAGTAAATAAGTAATTTTTCTCCTTCACTGATGGGCGCTGATGAGGCGGCACTGATGGGCACTGATAGGCTGCACTGATGGGGTGGCACTTATGGGCACTGATTAGGTGGCACTGATATGTGGCACTGAGCACTGATGGGTGGCACTGGTGGGCATTGGGCACAGATAGGCAGCACTGGTGGGCACTGGTGTCAGTGGGACAAATAGAGACCCATTGCTGGTCTCAGTGGAAGGAAATAAGTCCCATCGTTGGTGTCAGTGGAAGGAATTGCATCCTTTTGTTGGTGTCAGTGGGACAAATAGAGAGTCATTGCTTGTCTTAGTGGAAGGAATTAAGTCCCATCAGTGTCAGTGGGAGGGATTGTGTCTTTTTGATGGGGTCAGTGGATTAAATAGTGTCCCAAGGGCCAGATAAAGGCAAACAATGGGTCGCATCCGGCCCCCCAGGTCATAGTTTGGAGTAGACATGTGCACAACAAAAAAATTTGTTTATTTTCGTTTCGTTTTTTTAGTTTCCGAAAAAAATTCGTTTTTTTCGTTTCGTTCTTTTAGTTTCCGTTGATTCGTAACGATTCGTAAATTCGTAAGTCGTCGGTGTTCGTATTCGTAACGATTCGTACATTCGTAAGAGTTATTTTTTCGTTGATTCGTTTTTTCGTTTAATTTCCGTTTATTCGAAATTCGCACGCATTCGTATTTATTCGTACATTCGTAACATTCGTAACATTCGTAGATTCGTAATCGGAGCATAATTCATAATTTTATGTAATGTATGCTATTATTACATTTAATAATTTACGAATCGAAAAAAAAAGTTACGAATTGAAAAAAAAAAAGATACGAATCGAAAAAAAAAGTTACGAATGTACGAAATTTTTTCGTTCAATCCATACGAAGCACGTTAAGCAGCGCCATTGTAAGAGACAGGGAAAATTACGATTCGAAAAAAAAAAAAAAAGTTACGAATGTACAAATTTTTTAGTTCATTTTCGTTGTTCTTGTTTTTAGTTTTTCGGATTTTTTTTCATTCGTACATTCGTTGTTTCTAATTAGTTTTTTTCGGATTTTCGTTGTTTTTCGGATTCAAAATCCGAAAGCAGTGGCAGAAGTTTTTTCACCTTAATGCATAATATGCATTAAGGTGAAAAAACATGAGGGTTTTCACCCCTTTAATGCTCAGTTTTTTTGGGGAGGTAGGGGATTTTTGCTGACACATAATGCTCATACATTATAGGTAGAGGGCAGAGTCAAGGGGTGACATGACTTCCTGCGCCTATTCTCTGAGAAGAAAACATCCTGGTGATAACCATGTTTCCCTCCATAGATACAGTGCAGGAGTGAGTGTAGCCAGGGACAGGAAGTGTATTTTTGAAGCAGCATCACCAAGTGAAATTAAAACAAAAGGGGCTTAAATTAAAAAAAAAAAAAACGATTGCAGCCACTTCACCAAGGACTGGTAAGCTACAACATATTTCTTTTGGTCTGTAGAGTGATCCACCATGGATTAGTCTTCAGAGGGCTACCGCATGTGTAAATTAAGGTAAGTTAGCTTTAGTCATTTGACATCCAACATCCGTACATTTGTTGTTTCTAATTAGTTTTTTTCGGATTTTCGTTGTTTTTCGGATTCGTTTGATTCGAACGATTCGTTATTCGGATTCGTACGATTCGAACGATTCGTTCATTCGTACGAAAACGAACGAACGAAAATAACGAAAAAAAAAAAACGAAAAAAAAAACAAAACGAATTGCACATGTCTAGTTTGGAGACCGATGCATCAAGCTAAAAGAAACCTTTAGAGCTTTAGAACCACTTTAACAAAATTTAGCAACCTTCTGCAACCTCCGGCTAAGATTCAGGTCCAACACAGAGCTCATACAGCAAAGTCATATTGAAGTTACAAAATCATTTCCATTATTATTGTATTTTCTTCAGGCATTCACCTTATTTTAAAACTACATAAAAGTCAATAAAAAGCCATCTAAAAAAAAATAAAAAATCTTAAGAAAGACGGCAGAACATGAAGTACTTTTATCCTTCACAAATATTAATGATTACTTTGAAAAGGGAAAAGCTGGAATGAAAATGTCAAGTAGAAGAAAACAGTTTGAAATCTGCGACATTTTCCACTTATCACAATGCAGCCGCACTTCTAATCTTTGTTATGTGAAGCTTACTTAAGATAAATGCGCCTCTGGGACGTTCCCATCTATATTATTCTAGTTTCTTTGATTCGGGTGTATAAATAACACTTAATAATACAAGGCGTAGCAACGCACAGCGTGGTATAAGAGCACCTAGTGGGAACGTAAAAAATAAATAAAACTTTTGATAGCTGCTAAGAAAAAATGTCAAATGACTAACGCTAACTCACCTTAATTTACACATGTGGTAGCCCTCTGAAGACCAATCCATGGTGGATAGACATGTGCAATTTGTTTCGTTTTTTTTCGTTTTCCGTTAAAATTCGTTATATTTGTTCATTTGTTATCGTACGAATGAACGAATGATTCGCTAAAAATTTTAACGAATAACGAATTATCGAATCGAACGAATATGAAAAACAATGAAAATCCGAAATAACCAAATTAGAAACGACGAAAGAAGAAAATACGAAAAAAGAAAACAGGAACAACGAAAATCAAAATGAACGAAAAAATTCGTAAATTCGTAACTTTTTATTTTCTTGTTGAATTGGTAATTTTCCGTGTCCCTTACAATGGCGCTGCTTAACGTGCTTCGAATGGATTGAACGAAAAAATTCGTACACTCGTAACTTTTTTTTTTTTGCGATTCGTAATTTTCCGTGTCTCTTACAATGGCGCTGCTTAACGTGCTTCGAATAGATTGAACAAAAAAATTCGTACATTCGTAACTTTTTTTTTTTGCGATTCGTAATTTTCCGTGTCTCTTACAATGGCGCTGCTTAACGTGCTTCGAATGGATTGAACGAAAAAATTCGTACATTCGTAACTTTTTTTTTTTTTCGATTCGTAATTTTCCGTGTCTCTTACAATGTAATAATAGCATACACAGTACATAAAATTATGAATTATGCTCCGATTACGAATCTACGAAAAAACAATGTTACGAAAGTACGAATAAATCAATCTTACGAAAGTACGAATGTAACTAAATCTCCGAAAATACGAATGCGTCCGAATTTCGAATAAATGAAAATGAAACTAACGGAAAAACGAATCAACGAAAAAATAACTCTTACGAAAATATGAATCGTTACGAATACGAACACCGACGACTTATGAAATTACGAATCGTTACGAATCAAGAGAAACGAAACAAAAATAAACAAATTTTTCTATTGTGCACATGTCTAATGGTGGATCACTCTACAGACCAAAAAAAAAAATATGTTGTAGCTTACCAGTCCTTGGTGAAGTGGCTGCAATCGTTTTTTTTTTTAATTTAAGCCCCTTTTGCTTTAATTTCACTTGGTAATGCTGCTTCAAAAACACACTTCCTGTCCCTGGCTACACTCACTCCTGCACTGTATCTATGGAGGGAAACATGGTTATCCCCAGGATGTTTTTTTCTCAGAGAGTAGGCGCAGGAAGTCACGTCACCCCTTGACTCCGCCCTCTACCCAACTCCGAGCACCATTCCTTAGGTCCACCCCTTACCCACCTCCCAGTACCATCCCTTTAAGAGAATATAGAACCAAGTATCATTTTGAGGTGCCAAGTGTATTGTATTGAAGCAGTGCCAGGACAAGGACATCAGATGAAAGGTTTAGCACTAGACATGTGCACAATAGAAAAATTTGTTTATTTTTCGTTTCGTTTCTTTCGTTTCCGTTGATTCGTAACGATTCGCAAATTCGTAAGTCGCCGGTGTTCGTATTCGTAACGATTCCTATTTTCGTAAGAGTTATTTTTTCGTTGATTCGTTTTTCCGAATTCGTTTATTTGAAATTCGGACGCATTCGTATTTTCGTAGATTTAGTTTCATTCGTACTTTCGTTAGATTGATTTATTCCTACTTTCGTAACATTGTTTTCATAGATTCGTAATCGGAGCATAATTCATAATTTTATGTAATGTGTATGCTATTATTACATTTTAAGAGACACGGAAAATTACGAATCGAAAAAAAAGTTACGAATGTACGAAATTTTTTCGTTCAATCCATTCGAAGCACGTTAAGCAGCGCCATTGTAAGAGACACGGAAAATTACGAATCGCAAAAAAAAAAGTTACGAATGTACGAATTTTTTCGTTCAATCCATTCGAAGCACGTTAAGCAGCGCCATTGTAAGAGACACGGAAAATTACGAATCGCAAAAAAAAAGAAAAAGTTACGAATGTACAAATTTTTTCGTTCAATCCATTCGAAGCACGTTAAGCAGCGCCATTGTAAGAGACACGGAAAATTACGAATCGCAAAAAAAAAAAAAAACGTTACGAATGTACGAATTTTTTTTGTTCAATCCATTCGAAGCACGTTAAGCAGCGCCATTGTAAGGGACACGGAAAATTACCATTCAACAAAAAAAAAAAGTTACGAATGTACGAATTTTTCGTTCATTTTGATTTTCGTTGTTCCTGTTTTCGTTTTTCGGATTTTCTTCTTTCGTAGTTTCGTTGTTTCTAATTTGGTTATTTCGGATTTTCGTTGTTTTTCAAATTCGTTCGATTCGAACATTTGTTATTCGTTAAAATTTTTAGCGAATCGTTCGTTCATTCGTACGATAATGAATGAACGAATATAACGAATTTTAACGGAAAACGAAAAAAAAAAAAACAAAACTAATTGCACATGTCTATTTAGCACTGGGAAACACTTTTTCATGGATAAAAAGTGCATTTTATATACTTTATAGAACAGACCAAAATGAGGGACAAATGAGGAGGAAAGAGGGACAGCGAAACATTGCTCAAAATCAGGGACAGTCCCTCGAAATCAGGGACAGTTGGGAGCTATGCGAACATGCCAAACGCTCCCCAAGATGTATGAGCATTATGTGTCAGAAAAAATCCCCTACCTCCCAAAAAAAACCTGAGCATTAAAGGGGTAGTAAACCCTCATGTTTTTTCACCTTAATGCATATTATGCATATTATGCATTAAGGTGAAAAAACTTCTGGCAGTGACCGGCCCCCCATTTTAATTATCTGGGCCCCGTAATTCCCATGCCGGAGACGCGATGTTCCTCTCGGCACGGGGTCCCAGTTATTTATTGGATAGATTGATAGCAGGGCAGCCATTGGCTCCTGCTGCTGTCAATCAAGTCCAATGATGCGGCGCCTGGGTGGGCGGGGCCGAGTCTGGCATTTGCGTCCATGGACTCGGGAGCGCGCCCGCAATGTAACCCCCCGGGAGAGCGCAGGAGGAGCCGCGAGAGCCACAGAGGGACCCCATAAGTCGAAGATCGGGGCCACTCTGTGCAAAACGAGCTGCACAGTGGACATAAGTATGACATGTTTGTTATTTTAAAAAAAAATCAGCATGCTCCCAATACAAACCCTGCTGAATTCCATCCTCCCAGCACTAAACTTTGCCCCCATCCCCCAAAACCTTCCAGCTCAAATGCCCCCCCCCCCCCCCCCAAAAAATCACCTCTCCTAGCATGTTGCTCTATCCCTAAAATGTTCCCGCCTAGCACAAATCTTCTTCCCCAATCCGCCTGAAACACTTCAGAATTCATCCTGCTGCTTTTGTCAGCAGTCACATCATCAATAAATACAAGAGAACCAGTTCCATTGGCAGCCATACATGCCCACGCCATGACACTACCACCACCATGCTTCACTGATGAGGTGGTATGCTTTGGATCATGAGCAGTTCCTTTCCTTCCCATCACTCTGGCACAAATCTCCCTAAATCACCACTCTTAGCACAACCCCCCCCCCCCCCAAAAAAAAAATACCCTCTCTCCCAATCTCCTGGCACAAATCTCCCTAAATCACCACTCTTAGCACAACCCCCCCCCCCCCCCCCCCCCAAAAAAAAAATACCCTCTCTCCCAATCTCCTGGCACAAATCTCCCTAAATCACCACTCTTAGCACAAACCCCCCCCCCCCAACAAAAAAAATACCCTCTCACCCAATCTCCTTGCGACGCCAACCCCCCCACCCCACATGATACCACAGTGCCCAGGGCAGCCGCTCCTCCTGCCTACCCCTGGTCCCGGCCCTGATAACAAGTGTAGCGGCCTCCCCGACCACTAAAGGCCTAATGGTGACCTCCAGAGTCAGGGAGAGCTGACATCCTTCTTGGTAGAGTGGGTTACGAGGCATGGTGGGTGTAATGCAAGATGAAAGAATTGGGCACCAGTCACATTTTGTTTTTAAATTATTTTTATTAAATTATTGTGAACATACATACAAGTTCTTCCATATCATTTCCAATACAGGAATATAAAACATTCAAATAAAATGCATACACAATTACAAATACGAAAACAATGACAGAAAAGAAAAAAAAAATATATATTTTTTGGATCTATCCCTCTCCATTGGCCAAATTTCTGAAAAAAATATAGTCAAAGCATTTTCTTATACTTTCTCCTTTCCTCTCTCCCTATCTCCTTGTTTCCTGTTAAGTGTGGAGGCGAGGATACTGCGCCCTTAGCTCCCCATCCCCTCTCTGTAACACCCCCCCCCCCCCCCCCAGATAAAATAAATAAATAAAAAATAAATAAAAATAAAATAATAAAAAAAAAAATGTTTTAAATATAACCCCTCCTCATTTCTCCTCTTCACTTCCCTCCTCTCCGCCCTCCCCCTTCCTCTTTAAATTTATAATGTGTTTTTATTTACAACCCTCCCCCCCCCCCCCCCACATCATCATTTCCTCCCCGTGTAGTGTCTACCCCCCATCCTCACTTTAATCTATATTGTTTATTTACTAAACACACTCCCCCACTCCTATATTTTCAAATAAGTAATATCTCTTTTATGTATATGTATATACACGCACACGTGCACACCCACTGGTGAATCTGTGATCCTCCCTTACCCCTTTCTTTATTTATGAGGTGGAGAGAATCTTATCTCAGCCACCACTATATATCCCTAATAATGTGCCTCTTTATGAGGAGCATAGAGAAGAGGAGAAGAAAGAGAAAAAAAAAAGGGGGAGAGAAAAAAAAAAAAAAATTAATAAAAAAAAGTTGAACATTGAAATATATAAAAAAAAAAAGAAGAAAAAAAAAAAAGGGGAAGGGAGGAGGAACAGAAGTGGGAAGGGAAGGGACCGGGCACAGGACCCTAACCTCCACCCTCAATTCCCATATAACTCCTGTAAACCTGAGATTGTTTAAATTCTGACCATCCTTTCCAAATACTAGCAAATCTTGCTTCAGAGTCATTTTGCAAGTGGATTACTTCTTCCATGAGCCTAGTCTTATCTACCTCCCTAAGCCACTCCTTTATTGTCGGGGCCTTCTTGGACCCCCAATGTTTGGGGATCAGTGCCTTTGCCACATTCAGCAAAAAAGGAGTAATTGCTGTTCTATATTTCTTCCTTGTGGAATTTGTCGCATGAAACAGACATTGCCACGGATCCAACCCAATTTAATTTCCACTCATTTTTTGGATTAAATCTATTATTTTCATCCAATATGGTTAAAAAAGACATGGGCTAAGACTAGGTTAAAGCTAGGTGTGGGACTTTATATGAGGCAATAATGAATTATGTACCTCCATCCCCAATATTTTGGACAGACAAGAACAAATTTTGGGACTTTGTGTGAGGCACATTACTAACTCAAGAATGGACCAATCAAGATAAATATAGTTATTTATTAAAATGGGTATACATGCACATTGAAGGTATAATGATAAGTCAATACACATGATACAATAGGATATTAGGTCTAAGTGGATAATCTGAACAGTTCATAGTAAAAGACAGTTATCTCAACATAGTAGGATAGAAATAATAAAAGTACCAAATAATTAACAATGATACAGCGTATTATTAGATCTTGATGGATAAAGTCTGAACAGTTCATAATCCAGAACAAATATCTCAACATAGTTAGAAAATGAGTGACAGACCTAAGGCATGTAGACCACATTGCAATGGCATCACATAGGCACATTAGTAATAAACAATTGGTTCATTATAGTAGAGATGCATTATGGTATAAGAGGTAGACCTAGAAGCTGTGACATAGCATCATAAACAAGCTCTACGCGTTTCGTGGTTACATTACCACTCATCAGGAGCAGATGCATAGTTTGGAGGTATCTATAAGAAGAAATGCCAGAGATTGTATGTGTTAAAAAAGGATATAAGACACAGAGGAAAGAGGGGGAGCATAAAAGGTCCCAACCACTCTCACCTATCTGTAGTATGTAGGTACGTCTGGTTGGTGGTATCAATGGTAGAGGACACTTTGAAAGACGTTATCCCCGGGAGCTGAGACGGCAACATCAAAGGCACGGAAGGTGGCACCAGCAGCCAAATTGAACATACGCAAGAATGTCCAAAATGCAGCTGGGAAATAAGTGTTGTATGGTGTGCATGTTGCATGATAGCTGGTGATATAAAATTAGTGGTAAGCTAGTTGTCCAATTAATGAACTAAAAAAAAAAAAAAAAAAAGAAAAAGAAAAAAGAAAAGAAAAAAAGAGAGAGAGCACCCCAGTGAATGTGAGGAGAACAAAATTTACATAGAGTGGCAGGGTGAATATTGAGTTCAGATCATAAACGTGGCCCTATAGCAAACGAGCCCCAAAAGGAAAGAAATAAGGGGTTAAGTGAGCTTGATAGTGCAAAAGGTACCTGCAGGGGTATGTTGAGAGGGGTCCAATAATGTGCAGCAGTGTCTTTAACAAGTGGATAGAGTTATGGTGTGATCTCAGTGTGTGTGTGCTATATGTATCAACCGTGAACCAATGATGGCCGGCAACGTCACACAGCGTAATGAGAGAGGGGCTGCGCCGCCGCCCGGGCCACAGTGTGTGCTCAGCGTTTTGGCGCCAATACCTCCCTCATAAAGTACGCAGAGTAGGTAAATACGTCGGCGAAGCGGCGTCATGAATGACGTCACTCACTCGACGTGTGGGTGTGGCGTCGACCCACAGCGAGTGCCTGCCCCGTCTCCGACCAATAGGAGGGAGGAGGGGGGAGGACTCGGTGTGCGTCGCAGCTCCCGAGGACAACGAAACAAAGCTTAACCCGACCTGGCAGAGCTAGTCCCTATAAGTGAGAGAAACGTCTTGGCAGCAATATGTCACAGATTGAATTTGTTCTTGTCTGTCCATCCAATATGGTTGAATCAAATGGCACTGCCACCATATGTGAGCATGTGTCCCGACCTCCCCACATTCCCTCCAACATAAAGGAGAAATGTGAGGGTTCATTTTGTGTATTTTTACTGGCACGTAGTACCATTTGACCAATAGTTTATAGTTCATTTCTTTTATCTGCATATCCTTTGAGGTGGAGTGGACATAGTCTAAAACCTTGTTTTTCATTTCTTCAGGTAGTGCCTGATTCAATTCCCTTTCCCAACTCCCGAAAGGGCATGCAGCTCCATCCTCCCTAGGGGATATCAATCTCCTATATATATTTGAGATCCCCTGTCTATTTATTCCCCCTTGATCAATTAATTTTTCCCACGAGTTTAACCTAGAAGCATCGCGGAGAGGTTTTGGAAGAGAATCCACAAAATGTTGGAGCTGTCTATATCTCCACACATCCCATGGAGTTGTACCATACCTCTCTCGCAGTTCCGTTAATGAGCACAAAGCATTCCCCTTCAAGACATCCTTAAGCCTCAGCTGGTCTGATAGAGTCCATTTTAGATATTGGTTATTATCTTTCCCTGGCGGGAAAAAGTTATTCCCAGTCAGGGGGGTCAGGGGACTGTTATACTGCCATGAAGTGCTATTAAGTAATTTATCCCATACTCTAAATGTTTCCATAGTGATTGGTGCTATTTCTCCCGAGAGCCCCCTGTATTGCTTTGGAATCCAAATAATCTGACCCAGGGCAACTTTACTCACACTTTCTTCTAAGGACACCCACTTTTTGTACGGTGAGCCATGGACCCAGTCCACGATCCTCCGTAACACTGCCGCCTCATGATATTTTCCCAGGTCTGGAAGGAACACTCCCCCCTTCCCTCTTGGTTTACTCATTGTTTTATAAGCGATACGGTTGGCTCGGTTATTCCATATAAATTTCAACAAAATCAATCTAAGAGTTTTGAAATATGCTCCAGGGATATTAATCGGCAGGCTTTGGAAGACGTATAGGGCTTTCGGGAGAATCATCATTTTAATCACATTTATCCTACCAAACCATGATAATCTATGTGCAGGGTACCCTTTCAGATCTTGTTTGATTTTATTCAATAGGGGAACATAATTATCTTGATATAGATCTATCATTGATACTGCCAGGTATATTCCCAGATATCTCAATCCCTTCTGTTTCCACACAAAGGGAAAAAGAGCTCTGAGAAGCCTACCCTCAGTTGGGGAAACAGAGATATTTAATATCTCTGTTTTCTCCATGTCGATCCTTAAATTCGAGACAGCCCCATAGCTACTTAATTCTCCCAAGATCTTTGGGAGTGTTTGTAAGGGATATGCTATATAGAACATAATATCATCCGCAAAAGCGGATATCTTATATTCTTGTCCTGCAGTTTCTATCCCTCTAATCTCTTGGTTCGTTCTTATGGAAGCTAAAAAGGGTTCCAGAGAGAACACAAATAGTAAGGGGGAGAGTGGACACCCCTGTCGTGTACCATTATATAGCCTGAAGGGCTCCGATACAGTGCCATTCACCAGGATTTGAGCTGTGGGTTTAGAGTACAAGGCCTCGATCCACCTCAGCATACGTGGTCCTATGCCAAATTTCTGCAATGTCCCCAGCATGAAGTCCCAATCTAGTCTATCAAAGGCCTTTTCGGCATCGATTGATAGAAAAAGGACGGCTTCTTGCTTTTCTTTGCTACATGCATCAATAAAATTGTTTTTAAGATGTTATCCCTTGTTTCTCTCCCAGGGACAAACCCTGCTTGGTCCTTACCTATGTATTCTGGCATAAGTAGCTTTAGTCTCTCGGCCAATATCCTCGCATAGATTTTCATATCTTCATCAATAAGGGATATTGGCCTAAAGCTGGAGCAAAGTGTTGGATCCTTCCCTTCTTTTGCCAAAAGTGTAATATAGGCCCCCAAAGCTTCTTCACGTATCTTTAAACCCTCCCCAATAGCATTCATATAGGAATGAAAAAAAGGAATCAAGATTCCCATAAACTTTTTATAATATAACGATGTGTACCCATCTGGGCCCGGGCTTTTCCCAGCCTTGCTTTTTTGGATTGCCTGCTCTATTTCTTCCTTAGAAATTTCCCTATCTAACCCATTTGAGTCCTCCTCTAATAAGACAGGTAACTTTATATTACGTAAATATTGTTTCTATTTTGTTTTTTCTATTTAGGACCTCATCTGGGTTTTGAGATTCATTTACTCTATAGAGTGATTGATAGTATTCCAAAAAAATCCTGCTAATATCCCTGGTGGAATGTTTCATGTCTCCTTTTTTATCTTTCATTTTCTGAAAAAAAATCAGATTTCTTCTGGGTTTAATCACCTCTGCCAAAAATCTCCCTGGTCTGTTACCATGTTCATATTGCCTTTTAGCTGTTCTAATGAACATTCTTTTAGTATCTTGCTCCATTAAATCCCTCAGGGCTTCCCGCTTTCTTGTTAACTCAATCATTACCCTATTGTCCCTTACCCTTTTATGTGTCTGTTCCAACTCTTGGATCTCTTGTAAGAGGGAATTTTTCTGTACAGTCCAAATTTTTTTCCTCTTAGCCCCCTCTGCAATTAGTCTCCCTCTCATAAAAACTTTATGAGTCTCCCACAGTAAAGTTGGTGCAATATTCTCTATATTATTCTCCTTAAAAAACAGGTTCAGGTCCTTCTCCAAGTTTTCCAGTACAGTATGGTCATGTAAGAGTGATTCATCCACCCTCCAGGATCTTTGCCTAACCGGTATATCCTTCATGTTCAAGCTTACTATAACCGGAGCATGATCCGAGAGGGTGATTGACTTCACCTCCACTTTTAATAGGCCCTCTAAAAGCTGATGGTCTAGGAGGACATAATCAATTCTTGAATAGGATGAATGTACTTGAGAATAATAAGTGAAGTCCCTTCCCTTGGGGTGCATAATTCTCCACACCTCCACTAATTGCTGCTGATATAGTTTTTGCTTGACAGCTTTTAGGTTTTTCCCTTCTGAACGTAGGGAAATAGGTTGAGTATCAAGAGTTGGATCAAACACAAAATTAAGAATGTACAAATTTTTTCGTTCAATCCATTCGAAGCACGTTAAGCAGCGCCATTGTAAGGGACACGGGAAAATTACCAATTCAAAAAAAAAAAAAAGTTACGAATGTACGAATTTTTTCGTTCATTTTGATTTTCATGGTTCCTGTTTTCGTTTTTCGGATTTTCTTCTTTGGTAGTTTCGTTGTTTCTAATTTGGTTATTTCGGATTTTTCGTTGTTTTTCATATTCGTTCGATTCGAACATTCGTTATTCGTTAAAATTTTTAGCGAATCGTTCGTTCATTCGTACGATAATGAATGAACGAATATAACGAATTTTAACGGAAAACGAAAAAAAACAAAACTAATTGCACATGTCTATTTAGCACTGGGAAACACTTTTTCATGGATAAAAAGTGCATTTTATATACTTTATAGAACAGACCAAAATGAGGGACAAATGAGGAGGAAAGAGGGACAGCGAAACATTGCTCAAAATCAGGGACAGTCCCTCGAAATCAGGGACAGTTGGGAGCTATGCGAACATGCCAAACGCTCCCCAAGATGTATGAGCATTATGTGTCAGAAAAAATCCCCTACCTCCCAAAAAAAACCTGAGCATTAAAGGGGTAGTAAACCCTCATGTTTTTCACCTTAATGCATATTATGCATATTATGCATTAAGGTGAAAAAACTTCTGGCAGTGACCGGCCCCCCCCCCAGCCCCCCCATTTTAATTATCTGGGCCCCGTAATTCCCATGCCGGAGACGCGATGTTCCTCTCTGCACGGGGTCCCAGTTATTTATTGGATAGATTGATAGCAGGGCAGCCATTGGCTCCCGCTGCTGTCAATCAAGTCCAATGATGCGGCACCTGGGTGGGCGGGGCCGAGTCTGGCATTTGCGTCCATGGACTCGGGAGCGCGCCCGCAATGTAACCCCCCGGGAGAGCGCAGGAGGAGCCGCGAGAGCCACAGAGGGACCCCATAAGTCGAAGATCGGGGCCACTCTGTGCAAAACGAGCTGCACAGTGGACATAAGTATGACATGTTTGTTATTTTAAAAAAAAATCAGCATGCTCCCAATACAAACCCTGCTGAATTCCATCCTCCCAGCACTAAACTTTGCCCCCATCCCTCAAAACCTTCCAGCTCAAATGCCCCTCCCCCCCAAAAAAATCACCCCTCCTAGCATGTTGCTCTATCCCTAAAATGTTCCCGCCTAGCACAAATCTTCTTCCCCAATCCGCCTGAAACACTTCAGAATTCATCCTGCTGCTTTTGTCAGCAGTCACATCATCAATAAATACAAGAGAATCAGTTCCATTGGCAGCCATACATGCCCACACCATGACACTACCACCACCATGCTTCACTGATGAGGTGGTATGCTTTGGATCATGAGCAGTTCCTTTCCTTCCCATCACTCTGGCACAAATCTCCCTAAATCACCACTCTTAGCACAACCCCCCCCCCCCCAAAAAAAAAATACCCTCTCTCCCAATCTCCTGGCACAAATCTCCCTAAATCACCACTCTTAGCACAACCCCCCCCCCCCAACAAAAAAAATACCCTCTCACCCAATCTCCTTGCGACGCCAACCCCCCCACCCCACATGATACCACAGTGCCCAGGGCAGCCGCTCCTCCTGCCTACCCCTGGTCCCGGCCCTGATAACAAGTGTAGCGGCCTCCCTGACCACTAAAGGCCTAATGGTGACCTCCAGAGTCAGGGAGAGCTGACATCCTTCTTGGTAGAGTGGGTTACGAGGCATGGTGGGTGTAATGCAAGATGAAAGAATTGGGCACCAGTCACATTTTGAATGTGAACAAAAGAGATTTATTGTCTCTTAACAAGAATTGTGGGAGAGAGTTTGAGGGCCAGGACACCCTTAAGCAGGTGCAATAGTAATTGGCAGACTCTGAGACACAATAGGCAAACAGCTACAGGCAGGTCCATAAATATTGGGACATCGATTCTAATCTTTTTGGCTCTATACACCACCACAAATGAAACGAACAAGATGTGCTTTAACTACAGACTTCCAGCTTTAATTTAACGGTATTTACATCCAAATCCGGTGAACGGTGTAGGAATTACAACAGTTTGTATATGTGCCTCCCACTTTTTAAGGGACCAAAAGTAATGGGACAGATTAACAATCATCCATCAAACTTTGACTTTTTAATACTTGGTTGCAAATCCTTTTCAGTCAATTACAGCCTGAAGTCTGGAACGCATAGACATCACCAGACGCTGGGTTTCATCCCTGGTGATGCTCTGCCAGGCCTCTACTGCAACTGTCTTCAGTTCCTGCTTGTTCTTGGGGAATTTTCCCTTCAGTTTTGCCTTCAGCAAATGAAATGCATGCTCAATCGGATTCAGGTCAGGTGATTGACTTGGCCATTGCATAACATTCCACTTCTTTCCCTTAAAAAACTCTCTGGTTGCTTTCGCAGTATGCTTCGGGTCATTGTCCATCTGCACTGTGAAGCGCCGTCCAATGAGTTCTGAAGCATATTGTTGAATATGAGCAGATAATATTGCCCGAAACACTTCAGAATTCATCCTGCTGCTTTTGTCAGCAGTCACATCATCAATAAATACAAGAGAACCAGTTCCATTGGCAGCCATACATGCCCACACCATGACACTACCACCACCATGCTTCACTGATGAGGGGGTATGTTTTGGATCATGAGCAGTTCCTTTCCTTCTCCATACTTTTCTCTTCCCATCACTCTGGTACAAGTTGATCTTGGTCTCATCTGTCCATAGGATGTTGTTCCAGAACTGTGAAGGCTTTTTTAGATGTTCTTTGGCAAACTCTAATCTAGACTTCCTGTTTTTGAGGCTCATCAATGGTTTACATGTTGTGGTGAACCCTCTGTATTTCACTCTGGTGAAGTCTTCTCTTGAATGTTGACTTTGACACACATACACCTACCTCCTGGAGAGTGTTCCACACATACATCTACCTCCTGGAGAGTGTTCTTGATCTGGCCAACTGTTGTGAAGGGTGTTTTCTTCACCACTGAAATAATTCTTCGGTCATCCACCACAGTTGTTTTCCGTGGTCTTCCGGGTCTTTTGGTGTTGCTGAGCTCACCGGTGCATTCTTTCTTTTTAAGGATGTTTCAAACAGTTGATTTGGCCACACCTATTGTTTTTGCTATCTCTCTGATGGGTTTGTTTTGTTTTTTCAGCCTAATGATGGCTTGCTTCACTGATAGAGACAGCTCTTTGGATCTCATATTGAGAGTTGACAGCAACAGATTCCAAATGCAAGTAGCACACTTGAAATGAACTCTGGGCCTTTTATCTGCTCCTTGTAAATGGGATAATAAGGGAATAACACACACCTGGCCATGGAACAGCTGAGCAGCCAATTGTCCTATTACTTTTGGTCCCTTAAAAATTGGGAGGCACATATACAAACTGTTGTAATTCCTACACCGTTCACCTAATCTGGATGTAAATACCCTCAAATTAAAGCTGAAAGTCTGCAGTTAAAGCACATCTTGTTTGTTTCACTTCAAATCCATTGTGGTGGTGTATAGAGCCAAAAAGATTAGAATTGTGTCAATGTCACAATATTTATGGACCTGACTGTATACAATTGAAGGCCTCCAGCCGGATGCTGTCTCCTTTGGCAAGAGATCTTGTAACAGTCAATAGAGGTGTTCATTATATAACTCTTGATAACACAGAATAGTCTGCTCTTATCAGTATCCCACTGTAGGTCTTCACTCCCAGTCTCTCACTAGACTTCCAGATCCCATTCGTCACTGGCTCCCCTGAGCTCCTCTACAGCTAACCCGCTGTATACTCCTCAAGCATCACCCCCGCTAACCCACTGGGTCCCTGGCTTGGCACTTGCTGAAGCTTTTCCACTTCTTCACCGTCCCCGGCTGGTGAGAAGACTTCTCTGGTACTTCTTCAGGCTTCCTCAAAGTAGTCTCTAGTAATAAGGTGCATGGACCCTTAGTGACGACTGCTTCCCCTTTACCTCCGATCATGACTGGTTCCCAGTCCGGCTGAACTTCTGCAACTCGGTTGGACTCTAATCCTGCCGTCCCAACCCTATGCTGCTTCTACTGCTCCTGGATAGGCCTCAGGCAACCTAGCAGCCAGGTGTCCCCGGGATAGGCCTCAGGCTTCTGGCCTAGCAACCCGGGGTGACATAACATATCCACCCAGACAGCCGTCCAGATGGCACAGAACAGCGATCACCTGACTCCACCCTAATAAATAGGTCTCCCAGCAGGCCAAAAGACCAAAGAAACCCCTGCCAATTGGCTGAGACACCCCATCCATTCATAGTCTGACCTTTGCACATAACCAAAGTATTACTTTCGACATGCCAATTATGGGAAATATCGGACTTTGATGCCCTCTAGTGGGGAATACTTCAATTTCATTCTCTCAGAGAAACGTTATCTCCATGTTCTGACGTCACTTCCGACGCGACTCCGAGTGTGTTCCATGCTGGTTTCTGAGACGACAAGACGGATGTCCAGCCGGTTGTTCCTCTCCTCTCGGGTTAACATCTACACACCACCATCCACCGGGGACCCGCTGAGTGACTACAGTATTATACTGTTATATGCCTATTGATCTTTATACTAGTGTGAGTAGCCATTTGGCTGATTATAATTAAATATACCATTCTTTGTATTTCCTGCTGCACTTAGTTTTTGGCGCACCTTGTTTTGCTCCCATTATTCTTCCAGAGACTGCTTCGCTCTCAAGGGAGCCGCTAATAATGCTGCATACGTATACTTCCTGGACTTTATAGACTTTTAGTTGTGTTATCCGTGTGTTTCTGTACCCTTATGTGCGCCATTCTGTTTTTGTCTTGTTTATCTTTTGATGTGCCCATGAAAATTCAAATACGTTGGTAAAACCAGGACATTGGCCAAACGGGTGGGTGAACACATAGATAACATTAAGAAGGGCTATAGACATCATAGTGTATCCAACCATTTTAGGTGGGTACACCATAAAGATCCCTCCCTTTTGAGATTTGGGGGTATAGATAGGGTTCGTCCATACTGGAGAGGCACAAATATGACTAAAGAGGTGCCCCAAATGGAGACAAAATGAATTTATAGGCTTCAATCGCTACAACCCTTGGGGTTAAATATAGACATTGACCTTAAATGTTTCATCATAGATTATTAATTTTTTTATTTTAATTAATTATTATTTTTTTTTTTAACAATAAAATAGATTATTAATTTTAATGAACAGTGCGAATATTGTGATTGGAGTTGGCAGTTATGGGGAATTTTTGAGCTATATTTTGTTTGTTTTTCTATAGATATTTTTTATAATTGTAGCACCCTCTACCTAAAGGTAGGCGCTAGAGTAGTCTTTTTCTAGCTGCAGGCCCAGGTGCAGGTACATTTAGCCAGGCCTGTGTTTCATTCCAGGCCTGGTTGTTGTGATTTGGGACTGGGAGTGTCTAGTATAGTGGGGAGTGTCTAGTATAGTGGGGAGTGTGGTCACCTTTACTCTGGCTCAGAAAATGCCTCCTCTGTTTTCAGATGGATAGTTCTGGAAGAGAGGTTGGACTTGAGACCTGAGTGGCAGGCAGCTTATGTGAGGAGCCCTGACCAATTATCTTTCGGTATTGGCAGGGGGCAGGCCTCCCATATAAGCTGGGGGTCACATTCTTCCAGGGGGGAGTTTTGGAAAGTAGGAACAGACAATGGAGTACTAGGTTGCTGTTCCGGGGACCCCCATGCGGGCATGCGTCGATCGCGGAGGAGGGATGGAGGAACCATTAGGAGGGAGCTTAAGTTGAGGATCTTCATCCTCAAGGAAGTATCAAGCTGCTGTGACTGGGGAACACGGGACTTGCATGCTGGAGGGGATCTGGAAAGAAGAAGTAGCCGTTAAGCGGAGGAGAGTAGAGCAGCGTTCTGTGACCGGGGATACAGAACTATGATCCTCCTACAGAAAGGTCAGTGTAGAATGCTGTGGCCGGAGAACACAGTGTTGATAGTTCTGGACTGGCTGAAAGCAGTGGTCCGCTTCGCTGCCATGTGTCAGGTCATCGTGTGGAGATATCAAGTCATCTCCGGCCTGGTTAGCACAATGGTAGCGCCTTCCAAAGACTGTGTGGCTGTCTGATTCTCTGGGCCATCGGGGCAGTGTGTGCTTCTGGCTCTTTGAGTCATATGGACAATCCCATCATAGTCAACAGGGATGAATTATTCAGAGTGATTCTTCTTTGTTCAAACGGAAGGAAGAAATAGAAAGTTTTGCAAAAGGATTTGTACAAGGAAGTGGAAGTAATAGTCTGCAGTTGTTCAAGTGGAAGAGACTGGGGTGCAAGCAGTCTTTCTTTGCAAGGCCACGGCCACCAAATAACTACTTCTAATGTGCAATGTGATAAACACTATGGGCATCTCATGTCACCCCTTTCCCAAGTTCAAGCAACATCCGTCAATAAAAGCAACAAAACCGTGACAATGACTGTTCTTGAGCTATTTGATTGTAAGGAGGATGGCAACAGGGTGATTGGCGGATTGCTAAGAAACCAAATCAGCAGCCCTTACGAGGGTACCGCTACATAGAGTTATGCCGCGTACACACGGTCGGAATTCTAGTCGGAAAAAGCTCTGATGGTTTTCTCGTCGGAGTTCCGACGGAATTTAGCTCAAACTGTCTTGCCTACACACGGTCACACCAAATTCCGACAGTCAGTAACACAGCGGCATAAAACACATTCAACTGCACTATAAAAAGGGAAGTTTAATGCTTCTGAGCATGCGTCGAATTGTTTCCAAGCATGCGTCGGAATTTTGCGTGTCGGAATTGCATACACACGATCGGAAAATCCGATAGAAAGGTTTTCCGTTGGAAAAATTGAGAACAGGTTCTCAATCCAAAGTCCGTCGGAAATTCCGACAGAAAAAGACCGGTGGGCATACACACGGTCGGAAAATACGTTGAAAAGCTCCCATCGGACAGTTTCCATCGGAAATTCCGACCGTGTGTACACGGCATTAGTTTTATTTGTTTCAATTAAACTAAACCGCCACTAATATGAATGATTGGGATCTAATTATCTCCCACTTATTAATTACCATCAAGATTTTATCAATTAAGAATTCTTGATGTTTCCATGTTTTACACCCATTTCGTATATTAGACTGTCCATTCCCAGATTGAGTTGGACAATATATACCAGGGATATGCAATTAGGGACCTCCTGCTGTTGCAAAACAACAAGATCCATGAGGCATAGCAAGACTCAGAGCCACAAGCATGACACCCAAAAGCAGAGGCATGATGGGACTTGTAGTTTTGCAACAGCTGGAGGTCCGCTAATTGCATATTCCTGATATATACTGTAGTAGTTCATCCATTTCTCTGAGAGAATGTAATGCAGGTGTTCCCCACTAGAGTGCGCCAAAGCCAGATATTTCCCATAATCGGCATGTCGAATGTAATACTTTGGGTATGTGTAATGGGCCGCTATACAGAATGTCTTTACATTATCTATTTAGGGTAGTCTCCAATTTTTTTGCTTCTATTTTTTATAACCGCGGTTCATATTTGTACAAAACATCCTAAGGTGCGGTCAGCATGAGCAGATCTGCATTTCTAAAAGTCTGTCTGGTGTTGGGATTTATCACTGATGGACTCTAAGTTTGCAATATTATGTCTCTACTTGTGGATTTCTATTGGTTATCAAGATACACACGCTCATTGATATTAAGATTTACATTTATTGAATTAAAGGTTTACATATATGTTTGTATATGAGCACAGAAAGTGCCAACATCTTTATAATTGCTCTATATAGGAGTGAGCCTATGGTGACAGGAGGATGAGAGGGGGGTATAGTGACAGGAGGAGGGGGGGGGGGAGGGGGTGGGGGGGGGGGTATAGTGACAGGAGGAGAGGGGGATATAGTGACAGGAGGAGAGGGGGATATAGTGACAGGAGGAGGGGGGAAATAGTGACAGGACGGGGGGATATATAGTGACAGGATGGAAGGGGGATATATAGTGACAGGAGGGGAATGGGGGGGGGGGGAATACAGTGGAAGAGGGAGATATAGTGACAGGAGGAGGGATATAGCTACAGACGGGAGGGGGATATATAGTGATAGGAGGGGAATGGGGGGATACAGTGGCAGTAGGGGGAGTATAGTGACAGGGGGGGGGGGGGGTAGTGACAGGAGGGGGGATAGTGACAGGAGGGGGGATATAGTGACAGACGGGAGGGGAGAATACAGTGACAGAAGGAGGATATAGTGACAGGAGGAGGGGGGGCTATAGTGACAGGAGGGGGTATAGTGACAAGAGGGGGGATATAGCTACAGATGGGAGGGGGATATATAGTGACAGGAGGGGAAGAGGGGGATACAGTGGCAGGAGGGGGGGGGATAGTGACAGGAGGGGGGATATAGTGACAGACGGGAGGGGAGAATACAGTGACAGGAGGAGGGGGGGATATAGTGACAGGAGGAGGGGGGGATATAGTGACAGGAGGAGGGGGGGAGATATAGTGACAGGAGGAGGGGGCTATAGTGACAGGAGGGGGAGATATAGTGACAGGAGGAGGGGGAAGATATAGTGACGGGAGGGGGGTATATAGTTAAACTGCGGGGGGGCGTGGCTGTGTTGTGGACATCACTGATCTCTGCTCCATTCACAGGGAGCAGAGATCAGTGTAACTGTTGCTAGGCAGAACGGGGAGATGCTATAGTAAACAAGCATTCTTCCTCCCCGTGAGACGATCGTGGGTATCCCCGCGACGACTGAGTCCGCGGGACCCGCGATCGGACTCGCGGAGGTCTCGACCGGCGCACGCGCACACGATGGCATGGCGGCAAATTTAAAGGGACGTACTTGTACACCCTTATGCCTGTCCGTGCCATTCTGCCATTGTACATCGTCGTTCGCAGGTCGGGAAGCGGTTAAAGCGACGCAGTGGCAAATCGCAAAAAACGCTCTGGTCTGGGGCTGAAGTGGTTAAATACCACCAAAATAAAGCTGTATTTGTGTGAAAAACATGTCATATGTGTACAGCGTAGCATGACCACGCAATTGTCATTCAAAGTGCGACAGCGCTGAAAGCTGGAAAATTGGCCTGGGCATGAAGGGGGTGAAGGTGCCTGGTATTGAAGTGGTTAAAAGCACACCGAAAATGCATATTACCATTGAAATGCATTAAAAACACATCTGTTAAATCCCCCCCCCCCCCCCCCCCCCCCCCCCACACACAATCAGTGCTGATGGGAAGATGGGTCAGAAGGAACCACAAGAAGGAGTATACTGACCACACCTGTGCAGGAAGTGGCAGGGCACTAATTGGTGTCGCACATGACAGGAAGCGTAATCAGAGGATATCTGACTGGGGATCTTCAGACATGTCAGTAACAGATTATATTATACTGTATATGCTAATATTTATTCATTTTCTTTTACAAGGGAATTTATTCACTCGCCCCCCCCCCCCCCCCCCCCCCCCCCTCCCGTTCCGACACTTTTCCGGTGCCTCCTGTCCCACCGGAAGACCCCGAGCCACCAGCCGATGGGTCCTCCGGCTGTGTGAGCCGAATTTTGGGTCTCTGATGTAAAATCCCCAGAAGCAACGTCACTTTGGGTTTACTCGGCTGCCAATGGCGCCGATGTAAAATAAAAATAAAAGATGACAGTAATTAGAATCGCCATTTTTGACGATCTGAATACTTTTAACCACTTTCAGACCGGACCAATTTGCAGCCAAAGGACCTGGCCCCTTTTTGCGATTCGGCACTGTTGTCGCTTTAACTGACAATTGCGCGCTCGTGCGACGTGGCTCCCAAAACAAAACTGGCGTCCTTTTTTTCCCACAAATAGAGCTTTCTTTTGTTGGTATTTGATCACCCCCTGCGGTTTTTATTTTTTGCGCTACAAACAAAAAAGAGCGACGATTTTGAAAAAAAAAACGCATTTCTTTTTTATTTTTTGCTATAATAAATATCCCCCAAAAATATCTAAAAAAACATTTTTTTTTTACCTCAGTTTAGGCCGATACGTATTCTTCTTCTACATATTTTTGGTAAAAAAAAATCGCAATAGCGATTACTGATTGGTTTGCGCAGAAGTTATAGTGTTTACAAGATAGGGGATAGTTTTTATAGCATTTTTATTAAATATTTTTTTTTTATTAGTAATGGTGGCGATCAGCGATTTTTATTGTGACTGCGACATTATGGTGGACACATCGGACATTTTTGACACATTTTTTGGGACCATTGTCATTTATACAGCAATCAATGCTATTTAAATGCATTGATTCCTGTATAAATGACACTGGCAGTGAAGGGGTTAACACTAGGGGGCAGTGTAGGGGTTAGTATGCCTAGGGGTGTGTTTCTTACTGTGGGGGGGCGTGGCTGTCAGCTAGTGAATGCTGATCTCTGCTCCAATCACCGGGAGCAGAGATCGGCGTCACTAGTTTGCTAGGCAGAACGGGGAGATGCTGTTTATTTCCGCATCTCCCCGTTCAGCCTTCCCGTGAGACGATCGCGGGGTGTCCCCGCGGCGATCGAGTCACGGGGGTCCCGACCGGCTCGCTCCCGATGGCACGGAGGCATTTAAAAAGGGACTTGTATATATACACCCTTATGCCTGTCCGTGCCATTCTGCCGACGTACATCGTCGTGTGCCGGTCGGGAACCGGTTTAAGCGGAGTTCCGCCTGCAAAAAAGTTAAAAATAAGAGTCAGCAGCTAAAAATACTGCAGCTGCTGACTTTGAAAATATGGACACTTACCTGTCCAGGGCGCCCGCGATGTCCTCACCCAAAGCCGACCCATCCCTCGGCTCACGGGTGCTGCCACCACCATCTTCAGTAAGTTTCCCTATGCGTGAGTCGCACTGCGTGTTCTGAATGGTCCCTGCTGTCTTCTGGGACCTGTGTATCTCCCAGAAGGCAGCGGGGGGGGGGGCAGGGGGGGGCAAGGAGGGCGCCGACATGCCGGACAAGGGGTGGGGGGGGGTGAGAGGGGGGGGCGTGGGTGGTGGGTGGGGTGAGATAGCCACGGATTTTGACATGAATTTTTTTAAAATTATGCAGTGATCTTTCGCCGGAAGTGGGAGCGAATCTGCTCCCCCCTGAAAGGTGCCAAATGTGACACCGGAGGGGGGGGGGGGGGGGGGGAGGAACCGGATCAGCAGAAGTTTAATTTCTGGGTAGAAACTCTGCTTAAAGGGCAAAGGAGGGATTTGGGGGGTCTTTTAGTTCCCCAATCCTTCCATAAAGAGTACCTGTCACCCCCTATTGACAGCAATAAAAAGTATCGCCACGATCGTGCACCAGACCTCTGTAACTAATTTTGTTTAACTTCTTCTTGACCGCCCACTGTCATATGACGGCGGCAAGAAACATCTGTTGTTCGGGGCCGCCGTCATATGACGGCATTTCCTTTGCGGCCACTAGGGGGCGCGCACGCCCGCCACGTCGCTGGGGACCCGATGCGCATGCCCGGCGGCCGCGATGTCCGCCGGGCACCCGCGAGTCCCCAGTAACTGAGCAGGACGTGGATCTGTGTGTGTAAACACCGTGCTGTCAGAGGAGAGGAGGAGACCGATGGTGTGTCCCTTGTACATAGGGACACCGATCGGTCCCCTCCCCCAGTCAGTCCCCCCCCCCCCCACAGTTAGAATCACTCCCATAGGTAACATATTAACCCCTTAATCACCCCCTAGTGTTAAACCCTTCCCTGCCAGTCACATTTATACAGTAATAATGCATTTTTATAGCACGGATCGCTGTATAAATGTGAATGGTCCCAAAAATGTGTCAAAAGTGTCCGATACGTCCGCCGCAATGTCGCAGTCACGATAAATAATCGCAGATCGCCGCCATTACTAGTAAAAAAAAATAATATTAATAAAAATGCTATAAATCTATCCCCTATTTTGTAGACGCTATAACGTTTGCGCAAACCAATCAATATACGCTTATTGCGATTTTTTTATTTTTTTTTTTTTACCAAAAGATATGTAGAAGAATACGTATCGGCCTTAAACTGAGGAAAAAATGTGTTTTAAAAAAAAATAAAAAAATTGGATATTATTATAGCAAAAAGTAAAAAATATTGCGTTTTTTCAAACTTCTCCTCTTCTTTTGTTTATAGTGCAAGAAATAAAAACTGTAGAGGTGATCAAATACCACCAAAATAAAGCTCTATCTGTGGGAAAAAAAAGATAAAAATTTTATTTGGGTACATCGTTGCATGACCGCGCATTTGTCATTCAAAATGCAACAGCGCCGAAAGCTGAAAAAATGGCTTGGTCAGGAAGGGGGTGTTCGTGCCTGGTAGGCAAGTGGTTAATGAATCACCTATGGAGATTTTTAGTACCGTAGTTTGTCGCCATTCCATGAGTGTGCGCAATTTCAAAGTGTGACAGGTAAAGTATCTATTTACTTGGCGTAACATCATCTTTCACATTATACAAAAAAATTAGTCTAATGAAAGTGTCTTTTTTTTTTTTTCCCTAAAAATTGCGTTTTAAAAATCATAGAGATAAATAACCCCTGTGGTTAAAATAACCCATGGCAGGGAAGGGGTTAACACTAGGGGGCGCTGCAGGGGTTAATGTGTTCCCTAATAGAAGTGATTCTAACTGTGGGGGGAGGGGACTCAAGGGGAGGAGACCGATCATGTGATCCTCTGTACTGGGATCACATGATCGGTCTCCTCTCCGCTGACAGGACGTGGAGCTGTGTGTTTACACACACAGCTCCACGGTCCCC
>CM053028.1:18454634-18477134 GCA_028564925.1 Lithobates sylvaticus
GGGATCAAACACAAAATTAAGAATGTACAAATTTTTCGTTCAATCCATTCGAAGCACGTTAAGCAGCGCCATTGTAAGGGACACGGAAAATTACCAATCAAAAAAAAAAAAAAGTTACGAATGTACGAATTTTTTCGTTCATTTTGATTTTCATGGTTCCTGTTTTCGTTTTTTCGGATTTTCTTCTTTGGTAGTTTCGTTGTTTCTAATTTGGTTATTTCGGATTTTCGTTGTTTTTCATATTCGTTCGATTCGAACATTCGTTATTCGTTAAAAATATTAGCGAATCGTTCGTTCATTCGTACGATAATGAATGAACGTATATAACGAATTTTAACGGAAAACGAAAAAAAAACAAAACATAATTGCACATGTCTATTTAGCACTGGGAAACACTTTTTCATGGATAAAAAGTGCATTTTATATACTTTATAGAACAGACCAAATGAGGGACAAATGAGGAGGAAAGAGGGACAGCGAAACATTGCTCAAAATCAGGGACAGTCCCTCGAATCAGGGACAGTTGGGAGCTATGCGAACATGCCAAACGCTCCCAAGATGTATGAGCATTATGTGTCAAAAAAAATCCCTACCTCCCAAAAAAAACCTGAGCATTAAAGGGGTAGTAAACCCTCATGTTTTTCACCTTAATGCATATTATGCATATTATGCATTAAGGTGAAAAAACTTCTGGCAGTGACCGGCCCCCCAGCCCCCCATTTTAATTATCTGGGCCCCGTTAATTCCCATGCGGAGACGCGATGTTCCTCTCTGCACGGGGTCCAGTTATTTATTGGATAGATTGATAGCAGGGCAGCCATTGGCTCCCGCTGCTGTCAATCAAGTCCAATGATGCGGCACCGGGTGGGCGGGGCCGAGTCTGGCATTTGCGTCCATGGACTCGGGAGCGCGCCCGCAATGTAACCCCCCGGGAGAGCGCAGGAGGAGCCGCGAGAGCCACAGAGGGACCCCATAAGTCGAAGATCGGGGCCACTCTGTGCAAAACGAGCTGCACAGTGGACATAAGTATGACATGTTTGTTATTTTAAAAAAAAATCAGCATGCTCCCAATACAAACCCTGCTGAATTCATCTCCCAGCACTATACTTTGCCCCCATCCTCAAAACCTTCCAGCTCAAATGCCCTCCCCCCAAAAAAATCACCCCTCCTAGCTTGTTGCTCTATCCCTAAATGTTCACGCCTAGCACAAATCTTCTTCCCCAATCCGCCTGAAACACTTCAGAATTCATCCTGCTGTTTTGTCAGCAGTCACATCATCAATAAATACAAGAGAATCAGTTCCATTGGCAGCCATACATGCCCACACCATTGACACTACCACCACCATGCTTCACTGATGAGGTGGTATGCTTTGGATCATGAGGCAGTTCCTTTCCTTCCATCACACTTGGCACAAATCTCCCTAAATCACCACTCTTCGCACAACCCCCCCCCCCCAAAAAAAAATACCCTCTCTCCAATCTCCTGGCACAAATCTCCCTAAATCACCACTCTTAGCACAAACCCCCCCCCCCAACAAAAAAAATACCCTCTCACCCAATCTCCTTGCGACGCCAACCCCCCACCCCACATGATACCACAGTGCCCAGGGCAGCCGCTCCTCCTGCCTACCCCTGGTCCCGGCCCTGATAACAAGTGTAGCGGCCTCCCTGACCACTAAAGGCCTAATGGTGACCTCCAGAGTCAGGGAGAGCTGACATCCTTCTTGGTAGAGTGGGTTACGAGGCATGGTGGGTGTAATGCAAGATGAAAGAATTGGGCACCAGTCACATTTTGAATGTGAACAAAAGAGATTTATTGTCTCTTAACAAGAATTGTGGAGAGAGTTTGAGGGCCAGGACACCCTTAAGCAGGTGCAATAGTAATGCAGACTCTGAGACACAATAGGCAAACAGCTACAGGCAGGTCCATAAATATTGGGACATCGATTCTAATCTTTTTGGCTCTATACACCACCACAAATGAAACGAACAAGATGTGCTTTAACTACAGACTTCCAGCTTTAATTTAACGGTATTTACATCCAAATCCGGTGAACGGTGTAGGAATTACAAACAGTTTGTATATGTGCCTCCCACTTTTTAAGGGACCAAAAGTAATGGGACAGATTAACAATCATCCATCAAACTTTGACTTTTTAATACTTGGTTGCAAATCCTTTTCAGTCAATTACAGCCTGAAGTCTGGAACGCATAGACATCACCAGACGCTGGGTTTCATCCCTGGTGATGCTCTGCCAGGCCTCTACTGCAACTGTCTTCAGTTCCTGCTTGTTCTTGGGGAATTTTCCCTTCAGTTTTGCCTTCAGCAAATGAAATGCATGCTCAATCGGATTCAGGTCGGTGATTGACTTGGCCATTGCATAACATTCCACTTCTTTCCCTTAAAAAACTCTCTGGTTGCTTTCGCAGTATGCTTCGGGTCATTGTCCATCTGCACTGTGAAGCGCCGTTCCAATGAGTTCTGAAGCATATTGTTGAATATGAGCAGATAATATTGCCCGAAACACTTCAGAATTCATCCTGCTGCTTTTGTCGCAGTCACATCATCAATAAATACAAGAGAAACAGTTCCATTGGCAGCCATACATGCCCACACCATGACACTACCACCACCATGCTTCACTGATGAGGGGGTATGTTTTGGATCATGAGCAGTTCCTTTCCTTCTCCATACTTTTCTCTTCCCATCACTCTGGTACAAGTTGATCTTGGTCTCATCTGTCCATAGGTATGTTGTTCCAGAACTGTGAAGGCTTTTTTAGATGTTCTTTGGCAAACTCTAATCTAGACTTCCTGTTTTGAGGCTCATCAATGGTTTACATGTTGTGGTGAACCCTCTGTATTTCACTCTGGTGAAGTCTTCTCTTGTATGAAGACTGTGACACTCAGATACCCCTACCTCCTGGAGGAGTGTTCCACCACATACATCTTCCTCTGGAGAGTGTGTCATGATTGGCCAACTGTTGTGATGGGTGTTTTTCTACACCTACTGCGAAATTATCTTCGGTCCTCAACTCGACAGTTGTTTTCCGTGGTCTTCCGGGTCTTTTGGTGTTGCTGAGCTCCACCGGTATGCATTTCTTTCTTTTTAAGGAAGTTTCAACAGTTGATGTGGCAAAACCTATTGTTTTTGCTATCTCTCTGGATGGTGTTTGTTTTTGTTTTTTGTCAGCCTAAATGATGGCTTGCTTCTCTGCTTGAGACAGCACACTTTGGATATCTTATTGAGGAGTTGACAGCAATCCGGTTCAAAATGACAAGTAGCACTCTTGAAATGTACTCTGGGACTTGTTATCTGCTCATGGTAAATGGCATAATAAGGGAATAAACACCACAACCTTGGCAAGGGAACAGGCTGAGCAGCCAATTGTCCTATTAATTTTCGGTCCCTTATAAAAATGTGGAGGCATCATATACAATCTGTTGTAATTACCTTTACACCCGTTCACCTAATCTGGATGTAATTAACCCTCAATTTAAAGCTGTAAGTATGCTGTGTAAAGCACATCTTGTTATCGTTCTCCACTTCAAATCCTTTGTGGTTGGTGGATCGAGCCAATAAAGTTCTAGTATTGTGTCAATGTTCACAATATTTAAGGACCTGGACTGTATACAATGGTAAGGCCTCCAGCCGGCTGCTGACTCCTTTGGCAAGAGAAGAGACTGGTATCAGTCAATAGAGGTGTTCATTATATATTCTCTTGATAAACACAGAATTAGTTCTGCTCTTATCAGTATTCCCACTTGTAAGGTTCTTCAACTCCCCGTCTCTCAACTAGACTTCCAGATTCCCATTCAGTCACTGGCTTCCCCTGAGCTCCTCTACAGCTAACACGCTGTATTAATCCTCAAGCATTCACCCCCGCTAAACCCACTGGGTCCCTGGCTTTGGCACTTGCTGAAGCCTTATCCACTTCTTCTCCGTCCACCGGCTGGTGTGAAGACTTCTCTGGTACTTCTTACAGGCTTCATCATAAGTTGTCTCTAGATTAATAAGTGCATGGTCCCTTAGTGACGACTGCTTCCCATGTACCTACGATCATGAATATGGTTCCCCCGTACGGCTGAACTTCTGCAACTCGGATGGGCTCTAATCCTGCTCGTCCCAAACCCTATGCTGCTTCTACTGCTCCAGGATTAGGGCCTACAGGCAACCTAGCAAGCCAGGTGGTCCCGGGATAGGACTCAGGCTTCAGGGCATAGCAACAGGGGTGACATAACATTTCCACCCTAGACAGCCGTCCAGTATGGCACCAGAACAGCGCGATCACCAGACACACCCTAATAAATAGGTCTTCAGCAGGCAAAAATAAGGACCAAAGCAAACCCCTGCCAATTGGTGTGTTCACACCCATCACAATCATTAGTTCTTGACCTTTGCACATCACCAACGTATTACTTTTCGACATCGCCAATTATGGGAAATATCGGACTTTGATGCCCTCATAGTGGGGAATACTTTCAATTTGCATTCTCTCAGAGAAAAGTTTATCCAAGGTCTGACGTTCACTTCAGACGCGGAATCCGAAGTGTGTTCCATGATAGGTTTCTGGAGACGGACAAGAACGGATTGTACTGACGGTTGTACCTCTCATCTCGGGTCTAGCATCTACACACCAACATCCACCGGGGACCCGCTGAGTGACTACAGTATTTTAACTGTTTTCTGCTATTGATCTTTTTATCTAGTATGAGTGGCCATTTGGCTGTGATTATAAATTAAATATACCAATTCTTTGGAATATCCTGCTGCACTTAGTTTTTGGCGCACATTGTTTTTGTTCACATTATATCTTCCGAGTGACTGCTTCGCTCTACAAGGGAGACGCTTATAATGCTGCCATACGTATTACAATCCTGGAACTCTTATTAGACATTTAGTTGTGTTATCCGTGTGTTTCTGTTTCCATATATGTTAGCGCCACTTCTGTTTTTGTCCCTTGATTATATTAAGATTTGCCCATGAAAATTCAAAATCCGTTGGTTAAACCAGGACAATGGCCAAACGGCGAGGGTTGAACACATAGTTAACATTAAGAAGGGCTCTTTTGTCCTCCATAGTGTATCCAACCATTGTAGGTGGGTACCCCACTAATAAAAAAAAAAAAAATAAAAAGATCCATCCCTTTTGAGATTTGGGGGGTATATGATAGGGTTCCGTCCATACTGGAGAGGCACAATTATGGACTAAAGAGTGTTGCCCAAATGGAGACAAAATGTATTTATAGGCTTCAACCGCCCCCCCCCACTACAATCCCTTGGGGTTTTAATATAGACCATTGTCCTTAAATGTATCATCATAGATTATTAATTTTTTTATTTTAAATAATTATTATTTTTTTTTTTTAACAATAAAATATATTATTAATTTTAATGAACAGTGCGTATATTGTGAATGGAGATGGCCCAGATATGGGGACTTTTTGTGCTATATTTTGTTTGTTTTTATATTGCTATTTTTTATAATGGTAGCCAACCTCTACCTAAAGGTAAGGCGCTACTAGAGTAGTCTTATTCTTAGCTGCAGGCACAGTTGCAGGTTACCATTAAGCCAGGCCTGTGTTTCATTCCAGGGCTGGTTTGTTGTTGATTTGGGACTGGGAGTGTCAAGTATAGTGGGGAGTGTCTATTATAGCTGGGGAGTGTGTTGTCACATTTACTCTGGCTCAGAAAATTGCCTTCTCTGTTTTCAGAATGGATAGTTCTGGAAGAGAGGTTGGACTTGAGACATTTTGGAAAGTGGCAGGCATGATTATGTGTCGAGCCCTTGACCAATTATCTTTCAGTATTGGCAGGGGGCAGGCCGCCCATATAAGCTGGGGGTCAATTCATCCAGGGGGGAGTATTGGGAAAGTAGGAACAGGACAAGGGAAGTACTTGGTTGGCTGTTCGGGGGGACCCCCAAGCGGGCATGCGTTCGACTCGAGGAGGAGGGATGAGGAACCATTAGGAGGGGAGCTTAAGTTGAAGGATCTTCATTCCTCAAGGAAAGTATCAAGCTGCTGTGACTGGGTGAACACGGGACTTTGCATGCTGGAGGGGTTCTGGAAAGATAGAAGTAGCCGTTAAGCGGGAGGAGTGTAGAGCAGCGTTCTGTGACCGGGGATACAGAACTATGATTCCTCTCTTACAGGAACAGGTCAGTGTTAGCAAATTTACTGTGGGCGGGAGATCACAGTGTTTATAGTTCTGGAATGGCTGAAAGCTGTGGTCCGCTTAGCTGCATGTGTCAGGGTCATCGTGTGGATGGATATCAAGTCATCTCCGGCCTGGTTAGCACAATTGGTTAGGCGCCTTCCAATGACTGTGTGGCTGTCTGATTCTATGGGCCATCGGGGCAGTTGTATGCTTCTGGCTCTTTGAGGTTGATAGGTGGACAATCACCATTCATAGTCATACAGGGCTTGATTTAATCAGGCAGTGATTCTACTTTGTTCTAAACGGAAGGCAGAAATAGAAAGTTGTGCAAAAAGGCAATTTGTCCATGGAAGTGGATAAGTACTAGTCCGGCTGTTGTTTCAAGTGGAAGAGACAGGGGTGCAAGCAGTCTTTCTTTGCATAGGCCTCGGCACGTCCAAATAACATACTTCTAATGTGCAATGTGATATAAACACTATGGGCATCTCCTGTCACCCTTTCCCTAAGTACAAGCAAACATCCGTCAATTAAAAGCATCAAAACCGTTGACAATGACTGTTCTAGAGCTATTTTGAATGTATTTGTATGTGTTGGATGGCATCAGGGGGATTGGCGGATTGCTTAAGAAACCAATTCAGCATCCCTTACGAGCGGTACCGCTACATAGAGGTTATGCCGCTTTACTCACGGTCGGAATTATAGTCGGAATACGCTACTGATGGTTTCTCTGTCGGTGTCTCCGTCGGAATTTAGCTCATAACAGTCTTGCCAACACACGGTCTCACACAAATTCCGACAGTCAGTAACACAGCGGCATAAAACACATTTTCAAACTGGCACTATTAAAAGGGAAGTTTATTGCTTCTGAGCATGCGGTCGAATAGTTTCCAAGTATGCGTACGGGTATTATGCGTGTCGGTCGGTATTGCATACACCACGATCGGGAAAAATCCGATTGTAAGGTTTTCGCATTGGATAAAAATTGAGAAACAGGTTCTACAATACCAAAGTCCGTTCCGGAACTACGACAGAAAAGAACCGGCACCGCAGTGGGCAATACCACAACGGACGGGGCAAATACGTTGAAACAGCTCCTCATCCGGTCTGTTTCCATCGGAATTTCGACCGTGTGAAAAGGGCATTAGATTTATTTGTTTCAAATTAAACTTAAAACCGCCAATAAGAATGAAATGATAGTGGATCTAATTATCTCCCATTTATTAAATATTACCAATCAGAAGATTTTATCCCTTAAGATAATTCTTGCTGTTACATTGTTTTACAACCCATTTGTATCTTTAGGACTGTCCATTCCCAGATTGAGTTGGGACAATAATATACCCGGGATAAGCAATTAGCGGCCATACAGCTGTTGCAAATACAACAAGAAACATGAGGCATAGCAAGACTCAGGAGCAACAAAGCATGGACACCCATAAAGCAGATGAATGATGGGGACTTTTAGTTTTGCAACAGCTGGAGGTCCGCTAATAGCAATATTTACTGATAATAACTGAAGTAGTTTCATCCATTTCTCAGAGAGAATGTAATGCCGGTGTAGTCCCCACTATGAGTGCGCAAAATGCCAGATATTTACATAATCCGGCATGTTCGAATGTAATACTTTGGTTATGGGTAAATGGACCGCCCGCTAATCAGAATGTCTTTACATTATCTATTTAGGTTAGTCTCCAATTTTTTTGCTTCTATATTTTATAACCTGCGTTTCATATTTGTACAAAAAAATCCTAAGGTGCGGTCGGCATGAGCAGATCTGGCATTTCTAAAAGGTCTGTCTGGTGTTGGGATTTATCACTGATGGACTCTAAGTTTGCTATTAGTATGTCTCTTACTTGTGGTTTTCAATTGGTTATCTAGATTACACACGCTCATTGATATTAAGCTTCAACCATTTATGAATTAAAGGTTGATTTAAATATTATGTTTGTATATGAGCACAGAAAGATGCCCAACATCTTTATAATTGCTCTATATTAGGAGTGAGCCTCTGGTGTCAGGAGGATGAGAGATGGCGCGGGGGGATTTTATTTATTTATATTCATACATTAATATTATTATAATTTTATTTTCATTACTTTATTTTATAGTTTTTTTTTTTTTATATAACTTTATTTCATAGAAATTTTGGTTTTTTATATTTATTTAAGTGACAGGAGGGGGGGCGGGGGGTATATGGGACAGGAGGAGTGGGGGATATAGTGAACAGGAGGAGAGGTGGATGAAAGTAGGCCAGGTGGAGGGGGGGAAAATAGTCGACAGAACGGTTGGGGGATATCTGAGTGACAGGATGGTTAGGGGGATATTATAGTGACAGGAGGGGAATGGGGGGGGGGGGAAGGGGAAATACAGTGGAAGAGGGAGATATAGTGACAGGAGGAGGGCTATAGCTACAGGACGGGAGGGGGATAGATAGTGAAATAGGAGGGGATTGGGGGGATACAGTGGCAGTAGGGGGAGTTTTTGTGGACAGGGGGGGGGGGTGGGTGGGTTGGTTAGTTAGTGTCAGGTGGGGGATAGTGGGGGGGGGGACTGAGGAGGGGGGTTTATAGTGACAGATGGGGAGGGGAGAATAAAGTGACAGACGGAGGATATAGTGACAGGGAGGAGTGGGGGGGAGGGGCTAAAGTGACAGGAGGGGGTATAGTGACAAAGCGGGGGGGATATAGCTACAGATGGGAGGGGGATATATAGAGTCAGCGAGGGGAAGAGGGAGGATACAGTGGCAGGAAGGGGGGCGGGATAGTGACAGGAGGGGGATATAGTGACAGACGGGAGGGGAGAATACAGTGACAGGAGGAGGGGGGGATATAGTGACAGGAGGAGGGGGGGATATAGTGACAGGAGGAGGGGGGGAGATATAGTGACAGGAGGAGGGGGCTATAGTGACAGGAGGGGGAGATATAGTGACAGGAGGAGGGGGAAGATATAGTGACGGGAGGGGGGTATATAGATTTAAATGCGGGGGGGCGTGGCTGTGTTGTGGAAATCACTGATCTCTGCTCCAATCACAGGGAGCAGAGATCATGTGTAACTGTTGCTAGGCAGAACGGGGAGATGCTATAGTAAACAAGCATTCTTCCTCCCGTGAGACGATCGTGGGTATCCCCCGCGACGACTGAGTCCGCGGGACCCGCGATCGGACTCGCGGAGGTCTCGAACCGGCGCACGCGCACACGATGGCATGGCGGCAAATTTAAAGGGACGTACTTAGTACACCCTTATGACTGTCCCGTGGCCAATCTGCCATTTTACATCGTCGTTCGCCGGTCGGGGGAAGCGGTTAAAGCGACGCAGTGGCAAATCGCAAAAAACGCTCTGGTCTGGGGCTGAAAGTGGTTAAATACCACCAAAATAAGCTGTATTTGTGTGAAAAATGTCATATGTGTACAGCGTAGCATGACCACGCAATTGTCATTAAAAGTGCGACTGCGCTGAAAGCTGAAATTGGCCTGGGCATGAAGGGGGTGAAGGTGCCTGGTATTGAAGTGGTTTAAAAGCACACCGAAAATGCATATTACCATTGAAATGCATTAAAAACACATCTGTTAAAATCACCCACCCCCCCCCCCCCCCCACACACAATCAGTGCTGATGGGAAGATGGGTCAGAAGGAACCACAAGAAGGAGTATACTGACCACACCTGTGCAGGAAGTGGCAGGGCACTAATTGGTGTCGCACATGACAGGAAGGTAATCAGAGGATATCTGACTGGGATCTTCAGACATGTCAGTAACAGATTATATTATAATGTATTTGCTAATATTTATTCATTTTCTTTTACAAGGGAATTTATTCACTCCCCCCCCCCCCCCTCCCGTTCCGACACTTTTCCGGTGCCTCCTGTCCCACCGGAAGACCCCGAGCCACCAGCGATGGGTCCTCCGGCTGTGTGAGCCGAATTTTGGGTCTCTGATGTAAAATCCCCAGAAGCAACGTCACTTTGGGTTTACTCGGCTGCCAATGGCGCCGTTGTAAAATAAAAATAAAAGAATGACAGTAATTAGAATCGCCATTTTTGACGATCTGAATACTTTTAACCACTTTCAGACCGGACCAATTTGCAGCAAAAGGAACAGGCCCCTTTTTGCGATTCGGCACTGTTGTCGCTTTAACTGACCAATGCGCGCTCGTGCGACGTGGCTCCCAAACAAAACTGGCGTCCTTTTTTTCCCACAAATTGTGCTTTCTTTTGTTGGTATTTGGTTCACCTGCGGTTTTTATTTTTTGCGCTAACAAACAAAAATAGAGCGACGATTTTGAAAAAAAAACGCCATTCTTTTTTATTTTTTGCTAATAATAAATATCCCCCAAAATTATCTAATAAAACATTTTTTTTCCTCAGTTTAGGCCGATACGTATTCTTCTACTAATTTTGGTAAAAAAAATCGCAATAAGCGATTACTGATTGGTTTTGCGCAGAAGTTATAGTGTTTACAATATAGGGGATTGTTTTATAGCATTTTTATTATATTTTTTTTTTATTAGTAATGGTGGCGTTCAGCGATTTTTATTGTGACTGCGACATTATGGTGGACACATCGGAAATTTTTGACACATTTTAGGGACCATTGGCATTTATACAGCAATCAATGCTATTTTTAAATGCATTGATTCCTGTATAAATGACACTGGCAGTGAAGGGGTTAACCACTAGGGGGCAGTGTAGGGGTTAAGTATGCATTGGGGTGTGTTTCTTACTGTGGGGGGGCGTGGCTGTCAGCTTGTGAATGCTGATCTCTGCTCCAAACACAGGGAGCAGAGATCGGCGTCACTAGTTGCTAGGCAGAACGGGGTGATGCTGTTTATTTCCGAATCTCCCCGTTCAGCCTTCCCGTGAGCCGATCGCGGGTGTCCCCTCGGCGATCGAGTCACGGGGGTCCCGACCGGCTCGCTCCCGATGGCACGGAGGCATTTTAAAAGGGACTTGTATATATACACCCTTATGCCTGTCCGGGCCATTCTGCCGACGTACATCGTCGTGTGCCGGTCGGGAACCGGTTAAAGCGGAGTTCCGCCTGCAAAAAAGTTAAAAATAAGAGTCAGCAGCTAAAAATACTGCAGCTGCTGACTTTGAAAATATGGACACTTACCTGTCCAGGGCGCCCGCGATGTCCTCACCCAAAGCCGACCCATCCCTCGGCTCACGGGTGCTGCCACCACCATCTTCAGTAAGTTTCCCTATGCGTGAGTCGCACTGCGTGTTCTGAATGGTACCTGCTGTCTTCTGGGACCTGTGTATCTCCCAGAAGGCAGCGGGGGGGGGCAAAGGAGGGGCCGGACATGGCGTAGATAGCCACGGATACTGCAGTGATCTTTCGCCGGAAGTGGGAGCGAATCTGCTCCCCCCTGAAAGGTGCCAAATGTGACACCGGGGGGGGGTGGGGGGGGGAGGAACCGGATCAGCAGAAGTTTAATTTCTGGGTAGAACTCTGCTTAAAGGGCAAAGGAGGGATTTGGGGGGTCTTTTAGTTCCCCAATCCTTCCATAAAGAGTACCTGTCACCCCCTATTGACAGCAATAAAAAGTATCGCCACGATCGTGCACCAGACCTCTGTAACTAATTTTGTTTAACTTCTTCTTGACCGCCCACTGTCATATGACGGCGGCAAGAAACATCTGTTGTTCCGGGACGCCGTCATATGACGGCATTTCCTTTGCGGCCACTAGGGGGCGCGCACGCCCGCCACGTCGCTGGGGACCCGATGCGCATGCCCGGCGGCCGCGATGTCCGCCGGGCACCCGCGATTCCCCAGTAACTGAGCAGGACGTGGATCTGTGTGTGTAAACACGTGCTGTCAGAGGAGAGGAGACCGATGGTGTGTTCCCTTGTACATAGGGACACGATCGGTCCCCTCCCCCAGACAGTCCCCCCCCCCCCCCACACAGTTAGAATCACTCCCATAGGTAACATATTAACCCCTTAATCACCCCCTAGTGTTAACCCCTTCCCTGCAGTCACATTTATACAGTAATCCAATGCATTTTTATAGCACGGATCGCTGAATAAATGTGAATGGTCCCAAAAATGTGTCAAAAGTGTCCGATACGTCCGCCGCAATGTCGCAGTCACGATAAAAATCGCAGATCGCCGCCATTACTAGTAAAAAAAACATTAATAATAAATAAAATTGCTTTAAATCTATCCCCTAATTTGTAGCCGCTATAACGTTTGCGCAAACCAATCAATATACGCTTATTGCGATTTTTTTATTTTTTTTTTTACAAAAAATATGTAGAAGAATACGTTTCGGCCTAAACTGAAGGAAAAAAAAATGTGTTTTAATAAAAAATAAAAAATTGGATATTATTATAGCAAAAAGTAAAAAATATTGCGTTTTTTCAAACTTCTCCTCTTCTTTTGTTTATAGTGCAAGAAATAAAAACTGTAGAGGTGATCAAATACCACCAAAATAAAGCTCTATATGTGGGAAAAAAAAGATAAAAATTTTATTTGGGTACATCGTTGCATGACCGCGCAAATGTCATTCAAAATGCAACAGCGCCGAAAGCTGAAAAATGGCTTGGTCAGGAAGGGGGTGTTCGTTGCCTGGTAGGCAAGTGGTTAATGTAATCTCCTATGGAGATTTTTAGGTACCGTAGTTTGTCGCCATTCCATGAGTGTGCGCAATTTAAAAGTGTGACAGGTAAAGTATCTATTTACTTGGCGTATCATCATCTTTCACATTATACAAAAAATTAGTCTAATGAAAGTGTCTTTTTTTTTTTTTTCCCTAAAAATTGCGTTTTAAAAATCATAGAGATAAATAACCCCTGTGGTTAAAATAACCCATGGCAGGGAAGGGGTTAACACTAGGGGCGATGCAGGGGTTAATGTGTTCCCTAATATAAGTGATTCTAACTGTGGGGGAGGGGACTCAAGGGGAGGAGACCGATCCTGTGATCCTCTGTACTGGGATCACATGATCGGTCTCCTCTCCGCTGACAGGACGTGGGGCGGTGTGTTTACACACACAGCACCACGGTCCCGCTCGGTCCCGTTGTTTTAACGGGCAATAGCGGGTGCCCGGTGGACATCACGGCCGTCGGGCACTCGCACCGGGTCCCGAGCGATGCCGCGGGCGCGGGCGCCCCCCAGGCGGCCGGGAATGCGAGGACGTCATATGACGCCCACCCAGGATGGTAGATCCACCTTGTGGGCGTCATCTGACTATAGCGCGGTATTGAAGCGGTTAAAGCAAAAAAAAAAAAAAACTTTTTTTTTAAAATGCTTCTAGACGCAAAACGCGGCATGTAAACGCGGCTAAACGGACGGTTTTAGACGCTGGTTTCTAGCTGTCAAGTTAAATCGTTCCGGAGAGGTTGAACAACGTCCCGTGTACATGAAGCCTTACTGTGGGGCGATGGGACTGCCTGGAGGAGGAGACATATCGCTGTTCATACTTTGTATGAACAACAAGTGTGTCTCCTCACCTCCTGACAGAGCGGAGAACTGTCTTTACCTTGATAGATCTCCATTCTGTGTCTCTCAGGAGCGATCTCGGGTGCCCGGCGAACATCGCGGCCACCGGCGCGTGCATCAGCTCCGTCGTCGCGTGCGCGGCCTTCCGGATCTTAAAGCGTCCGGCGTATACCTATGGCGATTTGCCCAGGCGAGTATATCTGCGGCGGCTACTAATAACGTTAGAAATGTTTTATTTATATATACACCAAAAAAAAAAAGAGCGGCGCTCACGGACGTTTCGACGAGGCACAAGCTCGTCTTCCTCAGGATGAGGAAGAGGAAACGCGAATTTTTTTATGTGCGGTGACAACCATTGGATAATATATACATATATATCTTATCTATCTATCTTTCTATCTATCTATCTATCTATCTATCTATCTATATATCTATATATATATATATTTATATAAAATTTATAATACAAATAAATAATATTAATAAATAATAATAACATCAGTAATAATTTAAATAAAACAATTTTTTATTTATAATAAAAATGATAATAATAAATAATAACATCAGTAATAATTTAAATAAAAAAAATTATAGTTATAATAAAAAAGATAATATTAATAAATAATAATTTAAATACTTTTTTTATTTATAATACAAATGATAATATTAATAAATAAATAATAATAACATCAGTAATAATTTAAATAAAAAAAATGATAGTTATAATAAAAAAGATAATATTAATAAAAAATAATAATATCAGTAATAATTTAAATAAAGAAAAATATATTATAATAAAAATGATATTATTTTTTAATAAATAATAACATCCGTAAAATTTAAATAAAAAAATATTTATAATAAAAGAGATAATTTAATAAATAATAATATTAAACATGAGTAATAATTTAAATTAAAAAAATTATATTATAATAAAAATGATATTTTTAATTAATAAATTTAAATTAAAAAATTTTATATTTATAATAAAAATTATCATATTAAATAATAATAATACCATCAGTAATAATTTAAATAAAAAATGTTATATTTATTTAATAAAAATTATAATATTAATAAAAATAATAACATCAGTAATAATTTAAATAAAAAAATATATAATTTAAAAAATAAAAAAGAAAATATTAATAAATAATAACATCAGTAATAATTTAAATAAAAAAATTGTTATAAATTATAATAAAAAAGATAATATATAAAAATAATAATAATATTAACATCAGTAATCATATGAATAATACAAATTAAAACATTTGTAATAAAAATGATATTAAAAAATAATAATACTTACAATAATAATAATAACGTCAGTAATAATATAAATAATACAAATTAAAAGTTTGTAATAAAAAAATGATATAATAATAACATCAGTAATAATAATAACATCAGTAATAATAAAAAAATATAACATTTATATTAAAAATGATAATATATAATAATATTAACATCAGTAATACTATAAATAATTCATATTAAAAGATGTTTAAATAAAAAAATAACAGTAATAAAAATAATAATAAAGAAAACCGTCAGGTGTGTGGTGTCATGGAGCTGTGATAATAATGATGATAAAAAAATAATAAAAATGAATAATAATGAATAAAGATGATGCGATCTCGCGGTAGGGCGGAGGCGGGGCGCTCGACTTTCCCAATCAATCAAATTTCCCGCCAGTTCTCTTCGGGAGGGGCGGTGTCAATGATCAAAGAGGTGGGCGGGGTTATAGCTCTGCCTTTCTCATACCCTCAGTGGGGTTAATGATCGGCCTTCCTCATTCAGGCGCTGGGGGCGGAGTTCTTGCTTTGCCTTCCATATACACTCGGCCGGGTGGGGCGTGGTTAATGAGCGGCCTTCTCCATACAGTCAGCTGTGTGGGCGTGGTCAATGACCGGAGTGTGGGCGGGGTCGTTGCTCGGACTTCCTGATCCAGTGATCGGGCTGTGATGATGGCTCCAGGGTCGGTGCGGCCTCCTCCTCCTCCTCAGGCCGGGATGAAGGCGGCTCTGGTCCTATTCCTGGTGGCGGTCTGTCTGTCCGGGCCGTGCGGGGCGGACCCGGAGGAGAGCTCCGTCCTCACTGTCACCTCTGAGAACTGGACACTGAATACTGGAGGGACACTGGATGGTGGGAATTGTGAGTACGGAAGGAGGAGGGAGATATTGACAGGATGGAGGGGGGGAGATATGTAGTGACAGGGGAGGAGGGCCGGGGGGTTATAGTAGTGACATGAGGAAGGGCGGTATTTTTAATAGTAGTGAAGGAGGCGGAGGGGGGGGGGATATAGTAGTGACTTGAGGAGAGGGGGGGAAATAGTAGTGACAGGAGGAGAGGGGGGGGGATATAGTAGTGACAGGAGGAGAGGGCGGGCGGGAATATAGTTAGTGACAGGAGGAGGAGGGCGGGGATGGATATAGTAGTGACAGGCGGAAGAGGGGGGGGGGCGATATAGTAGTGACAGGAGGATCCGAGCGTCGGGATATAGTAGTGACAGGAGTAGAGGGCGGGTAAGTAGTGGACAGGAGGAGAGGGGGGGGGGAATATAGTTAGTGACTGGAGGAGCGGGGGGGAGATGGGAGATAAGTAGTGACAGAGGATAAACCTTTAAGCCGGAGGGGGGAGATGAGTATTGAGATGGGAGGGATGAAGGGGTGGACACATTTTGAGAGGGAGGAATGAGATGAGGAGGGTAGAGTGGTGAGGGAGATGAGATGAGAGGAGGAGAAGGGAGATGACTCGGAGGAGGGAGGAGGAGGAGAGGAGTGAGATGAAGGAGGAGATAGGAGGGGAGATGCTGAGAAGAGAGAGATAAGATGAGGGAGATGAGAAGATAGTTATAGGAGGGATGCGGGAGGAGATGAAGGCGGAGGGAGGAGGAGGAGGAGGGGGAGGAGGGAGCTGGAGTAGATGGAATTGCCGGAGGAGAGGAGCTATGGGAGGGGAGATGCGGAGATCAAGTGTGACAGGAGGAGAGGGGGGGTATCGTAGTGACAGCGGCTGAGGGGGGAGATATAGTGACAGGAGGAGGGGGGGATTTTATTTATTTTTGGGGATATTATTTATATAGTAGTGACAGGAGGAGGGGGAGAGATATAGTGCAGGCGGGGGGGAATAGTAGTGGCAGGAGGGGGGGGAATATCGTAGTGACAGGAGGAGGGGGGGAGTAATAGTCGTGGGACAGGAGGGGGGGGGGATATTAGTTTAGTGCGGAGGGAGGGGGGGAGGAGATAATAGTAGTGACAGGAGGAGGGGGGGAGATATAGTCGTGACAGGAGGGGGGGGGAGATCTCGTAGAGACAGGAGGAGGTGGGGGATATGTAGTGACAGGAGGAGGGGGGGCGATTAGGTAGTGACAGGAGGAGAGGGAGGGGAGAATTTTGAGATATGTAGTGACCAGGAGGAGGGGGGGGAGATATAGTAGTGGACAGGAGGAGGGGGGAGGAGATATAGTAGTGACAGGCGGAGAGGGGGGGGAGGAAATATTATATACTTATATAAATGTTTTACATAGATATAGTAGTGACAGGAGAGCGAGGGGGCGGGATATATAGTATGACAGGAGTTAACTCTTGAGAGGGGAGAAGGGAGATATAGTAGTGACAGGAGGAGAGGGGGGAAGATAGTAGTGACAGGAGGAGAGGGGGGGAGATATTAGAGAGAGGGGGAGATATAGTAGTGGACAGGAGGAGGCGGGGGGGGGGGTTGGGGGGGGGGGGATGGGGGGGGGGGGGGGGGGGGGATAGGGGAGGGGGGGGGGGATGGGGGGGATGGGGGGGGGGGGGGATGGGGGGTGGGGGGAGGGGATAGGGGGGGGGGGGGGGGGGGGGGGGGATGGGGGGGGGGGGGAGGGGGGATGGGGGGGGATGGGGGATGGGGGGGCTGGGGGGGGATGGGGGGGGGGGATGGGGGGGGGGGGGGCGGAAGGATGGGGGATGGGGGGGGGGGGGGGGGGGGATGGAGGGGGGGATGGGGGGATGGGGGGAGGGGATGGGGGGGAGGGGGGGGGATGGGGGGGGGGGGGGGGGGGGATAGGGATAGGGGGGGAGATGGGGAGGGGGGGGGGGGGGATGGGGGGGGGGATGGGGGGGGGGGGGGGGGGGGATGGGGGGGGATGGGGGGGCGGGGGGGGGGGGGGGGGGGGGGGGGGGGGGCGGGGGGGGGGATGGGGGGGGGTGGGGGGGGGGGGGGGGGGGGGGGGGGGGGGGGGGATGGGGGAGGGGGGGGGGGGGGGGGGGGGGGGGGGGGGGGGGGGGGGGGGGGGGGGAGGGGGGGGGGGGGGGGGGGGATGGGGGGGGGGGATGGGGGGATGGGGGGGGTGGGGGGGGGGGGGATGGGATGGGGGATGGGGGGGATGGGGGGGGCATGGGGGGGGGGATGGGGGGATGGGGGGATGGGGGGGGGGGGGGGGGGGGGGGGGGGGGGGGGGGATGGGGGGATGGGGGGGGGGGGGGGGATGGGGGGGGGGGGGGGGGGGGGGGGGGGGGGGGGGGGGGGGGGGGGGGGGGGGGGGGGGGGGGTGGGGGGGGGGGGGGGGGGGGGGATGGGGTGGGTTGGGGGGGGGGGGGGGTGGGGGGGGGGATGGGGGGGGGGGGCGGGGGGGGGGGGGGGGGGGGGGTGGGGGGGGGGGGGGGGGGGGGATGGGGGGGGGGGGGGTGGGCGTGGGGGGGGGGGGGGGGGGGGGGGGGGGGGGGGGGGGGGGGGGGGGGGGGGGGGGGGGGGGGGGCTGGGGGGGGGGGGGGGGGAGGATATGGGGGGGGGGGGGGGGGGGGGGGGGGGGGGGGGGGGGGGGGGGGGGGGGGGGGGGGGGGGGGGGGGGGGGGGGGGGGGGGGGGGGGGGGGGGGGGGGGGGGGGGGGGGGGGGGGGGGGGGGGGGGGGGGGGGGGGGGGGGGGGGGGGGGGGGGGGGGGGGGGGGGGGGGGGGGGGGGGGGGGGGGGGGGGGGGGGGGGGGGGGGGGGGGGGGGGGGTGGGGGGGGATGGGGGGGGGTGGGGGGGGGGGGGGGGGGGGGGGGGGGGGGGGGGGGGTGAGGGGGGGGGGGGGGGGGGGGGGGGGGGGGGGGGGGATGGGGGATGGGGGATGGGGGGGGGGGATGGGGGGGGGGGGGGGGGATGGGGGGATGGGGGGGGGGGGGGGGGGGGGGGGGATGGGGGGGGGGGGGGGGGGGGGATAGGGGGGGGATGGGGGGGGGGGGGGGAGGGGGGAGGGGGGATGGGGGGGGGGGGGGGGGCGGGGGGGGGGGGGGGGGGGGGGGGAGGGGGGGGGGGGGGGGGGGGCTGGGGGGGGGGGGGGAGGGGGGGGGGGGGGGGGGGGGGGGGGGGGGGAGCTGGGGGGATGGGGGGGGGGGATGGGGGGGATGAGGGGGGGGGGGGGGGGGGGAGGGGGATGGGGATGGGGGGAGGGGGGGGGGGGGATGGGATGGGGATGGGGGGGGGGGGGGGGGGGGGTTGGGATGGGGGGGATATGGGGGGATGGGGGGATGGGGGGGATATTATGGGGATGGGGGGGGGGATGGGGGATGGGGGGGATGGGGATGGGGGAGGCTGGGGAGGGGTATGGGGGGGGGGGGGGAGGGGGGGGGGATGGGGATTTGGGTGGGGGATTGGGGGATTGGGGGATGGGGGGGGGGGATGGGGGGGTGGGGGATGGGGGGGATGGGGGGGGGGGGGATGGGGGATGGGGGGGGGATGGGGGGGGTGGGGGGGGGGGGTGGGGGGGGGGGGGGGGGGGGGGATGGGGGGATGGGAGGGGGGGGGGCGGGGTGGGGGGGGGGGGATGAGAGGGATGGGGGGGATGGGGGGATGGGGGATGGGGGGGCGGGTGGGATGGGGGGGAATGGGATGGGGGGATATGGGGGATGGATGGGAGGATGGGGGGATAGGGGGGGAGATTGGGGCGGGGGGTGATTGGGAGGGGGAGGGGGGAGTGGGGGCGATTGGGGGGTGAATTGGACTTGGGGATATGGGATGGGACTGGAGGGGGTATGGGGAAGGGGATGGATTGAGTGGGGGGATGAGGGGTGGATGTGGGGAGGGGGGATGGCGGGGATTTTATGATATTGTGATGGGAGGAGGGGATGGGAGTGGGATAGGGATTGGGGATTGGGGAGTTAGGGGGGGGATTGTGGGGGGGATGCGGGGATATGGGGGAGCGAGTGAGGGGTAGCTGGATGATGGGATGGTGATGGGATGGGGTGGTGGGGGATTTTGGATGTTTGATTGGATTAGGTGGGGGGGGATATAGTGGGGGGGGATATAGTAGGGGGGGGGATGAGGGGGAGGGGGTGGTGGGCTGGGGTAGGGATTGGTGAGGGGGGGGGATGGGGATCCGGAGGAGAGGGGGGATTATGGGGATCGGGGGGAGTGGAAGGGAGTGGGCGGGAATAGGGGTGGTGATTAGGGATGGGTGGATGGAGGGGGGTGGATTTGGTTGGGATGGGTGGATGGTGGATTGGGGATGCGATGGGGGGGGGAGAGATTGGGGGCGGGGGATGGGGAAGGGGATGGAGGATATGGTGGGGATTGTGGGGGATGGAAGGGGATGGACTGTCGGGGGGATGGGTGGATGGGGGCGATTTGGGGGGGGGGCGGTTGGGGAATTAGGAGGGGTGGGGGATATAGGGATGGGGTTGGGAGGGGGGGGATGTGAGGTTGATGGGGAGTGGAGGGGGCGTGAGGTGGAGTGATGTGAGGGGTGGGGAGAGGGGATATCGGATGTGGAGGGAGGTGGGGCGGTATGGAGTGGGGGATTGGGGGGGGAATGGATTGAAGATTGGGATAGGATGGGGTGGATAGGGGGGAGGGGATGGGGGGATTGAATGGGGATGGAGAGGTGGAGATCTTTAGGATTGGGGAGGGATCGGATGCGGAGAGGGAGATGGGCGGGGAATGAGATGGATGGGAGGAGAGGATGGGGGTTGTGTGGGGGATGGGGGATGCGACGGCTGGTGGATGGGGGGGATGGGATGGGGGGGATGGATGGGGGATGGATTGGGGGATGGGGGAGGAGGTGGGGGGGAGGGGGATCGGGGAATGGATGATGGGGGAGGAGGGGGATAGGGAGAGATGGGAGGAGTGGGTGGGATATGGATGGGGAGGGGGAGGGAAGGGGGATTTGGGGGGGGGCTGGTGGGGTGGGGATGTGGGATGGTGGGGGTGGAGGGCGAGGGGAGGATGGGATATGTGGGGTTTGGGAGATAGATGGATTGCGTGGTAGGATGGGGGGGATGGGGGAATGGAGATGCCGATGGAGATTGGTGGGATGGGGATAGGGGATGGGATTGGGGGACGGGGGATTGGAGGGATTTAGTGGAGGCAGGGGGATAGGGGGGAGGGGGGGGGAGGGGGATGGGGGAGGGGGTGGATGGGGGGGCCCGGGGGAGGGGGATATATGGGATGGGGGATGTGGATAGTGAAGGGAGGTGGGGGATGGGAGGGAAATTGGGGGAGTGGGGGATATGAGTTGGGGGGTGGGGGGAGTGGGAGGAAGGAGATGATTGGGGATTGGGAGGGGAGGGGGGGATGGGGGGGATATAGGATGGGGGGTCGGGGGTATATATGGACTGAGGATGTGGGTGGGGAGGAGGAGGGGGGAGGGGGGATTGGGGGGATGGCGGGAGATGGGGGGATAGGATTGGCGATGGGGGGATTGGAGGGATGCGCGGGATGTGGTTGGGGGATGGGCGATGGGGGGGGATGGGGGATAGCGGGGTTTGGTCGGGATGGGGAGGATATGGGAGGGGGGGGGGGGGGATGAGATGGGGGGGGATGGGGATTGGGTGGAGTATGGGGGGGGATGGGGAGGGTGGAGAGGGGTGGATGGGTGATTGGGATGGGGGTGGGGGAGCGGCGGGGGAGGGGGATGGGATGGATAGGGGGGGGGGATGGGGGGATGGTGGGATGGGGGGGGGGGCGGGGGGATGGATTGGTATTGGTGATAGGTGAGGATGGGGGGGGATGGAGGGGGATTGGCGGGATGGTTGGGGTGCGGGGGGGGTGATAGGGATGGGATGGGGGGGGGATATGGATGATGATGGACAGAGGATATAGGGGGGGGGGGGGGGATGGGGGAGGAAGGAGGGGGATGAGGATTGATGTGGGGGGGGGGGGGGATGGGGGGATGGAGCGGAGGGGGATTGGGGCATTGGGGGGGGGGAGGGGGGGGGAGGGGGGGGGCGGAGGGGGGGGGAGGGATGGGGGGGGGGATGGAGGATTGATGGGATGGGGGGGGATGGGGGGAGAGGGAGGATGTGGGGGGGAGTGATGATGGGGGGATGGCGGGATTGATGATGAAGGGATTGGGGGATGTGGGGGATGGGGTGATGGGATTGGGGGATAGGGGAGGATTCCGATGGGGGATAGGTGGATGGACGGCGGGTGGGGAGAAGGGAGGATCCCCCCGGGGGATGGGGGATGGGGGGATGGGGGATCGGGGGGGATCGGAGGGGAGGGGGGGGGATGGCGGGACGGGGATGTTCGGGCGGGATTGGGGGGCGGATGAGGATTGGGTTGAGGGAATGGGATCGGCGGGGGGGGATGGGAGATTGGGGGGATGGATGGTTGGGATGGGGGAAGGTGGGGGAGGATATGGGATGGATGGGACGGGGGGGATGGGGGGATGGTTGGGGATGGGGATTTATTTTGGGGGGAAAAAAAGGGAATTCTTTGAAAGATGGGGAGGGAGGGAGGGGGATGGAGGGGCGGATGAGGATGGGTGGGGGGATGGGAGGGGGAGGATGGGGGGATGCGGGAGGGGGATAGGCATGGAGGGATTGGGAATGGGGGGGGGGGGGGAGGAGGGGGGGGGGGATGGGGAGAGGGGGGATGGATATGGGGGGGAGGGGGGATGGGGGATGGGGGATGGGGATTCGACCCGGATATA